>BSBK01011458.1:0-25000 GCA_027943335.1 Chamaecyparis obtusa
GTCACCACACGGGTCGCCAACTAGATCAACTCAGGTCACCACACGGGTCGCCAACTAGATCAACTCAGGTCGCCAGATCAGCTTGGGTCACCAGCTAGATCAGCTCTGGTCACCAGATCACCTAACAAAATTAGGTCACCAGCCAGATCAGCTTATGTCACCAACTAGATCAACTCGGGTCGCCAGCCAGTAACTTCGACTGCCATAATAAATTGGGTCACCACAGTGACTCAGGTCGCTGGGTCGACTCGGTTGACTCAGGTCACAGGGTCGACTCGGTTGACTCAAGTCATCGGGTCGACTCGGTTGACTCATGTCACTGGGTCAACTCAGGTCACCGGGTCGACTTAGTTGACTTAGGTCACCAGGTCGACTCAGTTGACTCAGGTCACCGAGTCGACTCGGGTCGACTCAGTCACCTTACTGACTTAGGTCAACTTGGTTGACTCAGGTCACCATGTCAACTCAGGTCATTGGGTTGACACGGTTGACTCGGGTCACTGGGTTAACTCTATCGACTCGGTTGACTCGGGTCACCGAGTCGACTCAGTCGACTCTGGTCACCGGGTCGACTTGGTTGATTCGGGTCACCGGGTCACTGGTCGACTCGGTTGGCTCGGGTCATCGGGTCGACTCGGGTCACTGGGTCGACTCGGTTGACTCAGGTCGACTGGGTCGACTTAGTCAACTCTAGTCACCGGGTCGACTCGGTTGATTCGGGTCACCGGGTCACTAGGTCGACTCGGTTGGCTCGGGTCATCGGGTCGACTCAGGTCACTGGGTCGACTCGGTTGACTCAGGTCGACTGGGTCGACTTAGTCGACTCTGGTCACCGGGTCGACTCGGTTGATTCAGGTCACCGGGTCACCGAGTCGACTCGGTTGGCTCAGGTCATCAGGTCGACTCGGTTGACTCGGGTTGCTAGCTCGACTTGGGTTGCTGGCTCGACTCGAGCCTCTAGATCGAGACGGGTCATTGGATCAACTCAAGTCGCTAGCGAGATCAACTCAGGTCACCACATGGGTCGGCAACTAGATTTACTCGAGTCACCATATCAGCTTGGGTCACCAACCAGATCAGCTCTTATCGCCAGATCACCTGACAAAATTAGTTCACCAGCCAGATCAGGTTAGGTCGCTAACTAGATCAACTCGGGGTGCTAGATCAGCTCTAGTCGCCAGTGAGTAACTCTGACTACCATAATAAATTAGGCCACCATAAAAACCCCGGTCGCTGGGTCGACTTGGTTGACTCAGGTCACCGGGTCGACTCAGTTGACTCGGGTCATTGGGTCGACTCGGTCAACTCGGGTCACCGGGTCGACTCGGGTCATCGGGTCACTGGGTCGACTCGGGTCACCGAGTCGACTTGGGTTGCTGGATTGACTCAAGCCTCGAGTCGACTTGGGTTGACACGGGTCGACCTAGTCAACTCAGGTCACCGGGTCGACTCAATTGATTCAGGTCACTAGGTTGACTCAGTCGACTCTGGTTGACTCAGGTCGACTTAGTCACCTGACCGACTCAGTTGACTCGGGTCACCACGTTGACTCGGTCGACTCGGTTGACTCAGGTCGACTCAGTTGACTCGGGTCATCGGGTCGACTCAGTTGACTCAGGTCACTCGGTCGATTCGGTTGACTCGGGTCACTTGGTCAACTCGGGTCGACTTAATCACCTGACTGACTTAGGTCGACTTAGTTGACTCGGGTCACCAGGTCGACTCAGTTGACTCAGGTCACTGGGTCAACTCTGTCGACTCAGGTCACCAGGTCGACTGGGTCAACTCAGTCGACTCAGGTCACCGGGTCGACTCAGTCACTTGACCGACTCGGTTGATTCGGGTCACTGGGTCGACTCGGTTGACTCAAGTCACTGGGTCGACTCGATTGACTCGGGTCGACTCGAGTGACTCGGGTCACCGGGTCAACTCGGGTTGACTCGGGCCTCTAGATCAGGAGGGGTCATTGGATCAACTCAAGTTTCTAGCGAGATCAACTCAAGTCACCACACGGGTCCCCAACTAGATTTACTCAGGTCACCATATCAGCTTGGGTCACCAGCCAAATCAACTCTTGTCGCCAAATCACCTGACAAAATTAGTTCGCCAGCTAGATCAGGTTAGGTCGCCAACTAGATCAACTCGGGTTGCTAGATCAGCTCTGGTCGCCAATGAGTAACTCCAACTGCCATAATAAATTAGGTCACCACAGAAACCCCAGTCGCTGGGTCGACTCGGGTCGACTCGATTGACTCGGGTCATTGGGTCGACTCGGTCAACTCGGGTCACCGGGTCGACTCGGTTGACTCAGGTCATCAGGTCGACTTGGGTCACTGGGTCGACTCGGGTCACCGAGTCGACTTGGGTTGCTGGATCGACTCAGGCCTCAAGTTGACTTGGGTTGACACGGGTCGACCTAGTCTACTAAGGTCTCCTGGTCGACTCGGGTCGACTCAATCGATTCAGGTCACTGGGTCGACTCAATCACCTGACTGACTCGGTCATCTCAGGTCACCATGTCGACTCGATTGACTCTTGTCATCGGGTTGACTCAGTTGACTCAGGTCACTGGGTCAACCGATTGACTCAGGTCACTGGGTCGACTCGGTCACCACACGGGTCACCAACTAGATCAAGTTAGGTAGCTAGCGAGATCAACTCAGGTCACCACACTGGTCCCCAACTAGATCAACTCGGATCGCCAGATCAGCTTGGGTCACCAGCCAGATCAGCTGTGGTCGCCAGATCAGCTTGGGTCACCACATTGACTCAGGTCGCCACATTACTTGGCCAACTCGGGTCACCAGCCAGATCAACTCAGGTGACTCGGTTGACTCAGGTTATCGGGTCGACTCGGGTCGACTTGGGTTGCCAGATCAACTCGGGCCTCGAGTCGACTTGGGTTGACTTGGGTCACCAGGTCGATGCGGGTTGTCAGGTCAACACGAGTCACCGGTTCGACATGGGTCGCCAGTTTGACACGGGTCACTGGGTCGACACGGGTCACTGGGTCGACGCGAGTCACTGGGTCGACGCGGGTCACTAGGTCGACGCAGGTCGCTGGGTTGACTCGGGTCGTCAAGTTGACTCGGGTCGCCGGGTCAACTCAGGTTATTGGATCGACTCGGGTCTCTAGATCAGGACAGGTCACTTGATCAACTCGGGTCACCACATGAGTCACCAATTAGATCAACTCAGGTCACCAGATCAGCTTGGGTCACTAGCCAAATCTGCTCTGGTCGCCAAATCACCTAACCGACTCGGGTCGCCAGCCAGATCAGCTTGGGTCACCACATCACCTGGCCAACTCGGTTCGCCAGATCAACTCAGGACACGACATCGACTCAGGTAGTTAGCTAGATCATCTCAGATCACCAGATCGCCCGATGAACTCAGGTCGGGTGGGGTCTCTAGATCGAGTCGAGTCACCAGATCAAGTCGGGTCCCGAGCCAGATCAACTCAGGTCACCACATCGACTCGGGTCACCAGCCAGATTAGGTCAGGTCACTAGATAGCCTGACCTACTTAGATCTCCAGTGAGTCTGTCCACTTTTTGAATGATTGACCCATACTCCTCTTCAAGTATTATCATAGTCAAGTCTCCGCTTCTAGCTCGACAATAAGAAGGGCGTGACTCCATGTATGGCCTGAGTGATTTTTTTTTAACTCTGGTTTTTTCATTCTTTTTGTCGTAGGGAGCCTCCTTTGTCTATTTTTTTTACAACTTTTGACCTCGCTCACGATCAAGCTAGGCCAACTCATTTAAACTTGGATCGCATAAATCTAATATGCACAATAGTAATGTTGATGAGTATGCAAACACATCAATGAAGTCATCTCAGTATGTCAAGTCCCCCAACTTAGATCACTCGAGTCGCATAAGTAACTCAGATAGCCATAATAAATTAGGTCACCATAGTGACTCGGGTCACTAGGTCGACTCAGGTCACGGGGTCGACTCGGGTCATCAAGTCAACTCAGGTTGCTGGGTTGACATAGCCGAATCGACTCAGGTCTTTGGATCGGGACGGGTCACTTGATCAACTCGTGTCGCTAGCCAAATCAACTTAGGTCATCACATGGGTCGCCAACTAGATCAACTCGGGTCGCTAGATCAGCTCTGGTCACCAGATCACCTGACCAACTTAGGTCGCCAACCAAATCAGCCTTGATCGCCACATTGACTCAGGTTGCCACATCACCTAGCCAACTTGGGTCGCCAGCCAGATCAACTCGAGTTGCCAGATCGACTCGGGACACCACATCGACTCAGGTAGTCAGCTAGATCATCTTGGATCCCTAGATCGCTCGATGAACTCAACTCAGGTGGGGTCTCTAGATCAAGTCGGGTCACCAGATCAAGTCGGGTCCTGAGCTAGATCAACTTAGGTCACCACATCGACTTAGGTCACCAGCCAGATCAGGTCCCTAGCCAGATCAACTCAGGTCACCACATCCAATATGCACAATAGTAATGCTGATGAGTATGCAAACTCATCAATGAAGTCATCTCAGTATGCCAAGTTGTCAAGTCCTCCAACTTAGATCAGTCGAGTCGCATAAGTAACTCCAACTACCATAATAAACTTAGATCACTCAGGTCGTTAGGTCGACTCGGGTTGCCGGCTTGACTCGGGTCTCTAGATCGCGATAGGTCGCTGGATCAACTCGGGTTGCTAGCTAGATTAACTCAAGTCACCACATCGACTTGGGTCATCACCTAGATCAGCTCAGGTTGCCACATCACCTAACCAACTCAGGTCAGGTCGGGTCACCAGATTAATTCGGGTCACCAGCCAGATCAACTTAGGTTGCCACATCAACTCGAGTATCCAGATAGATCAGCTCGGGTCACCAAATCACCTAACTAACTTAGGTCAGGTTGGGTTAGGTCTCCTGATCAGGTCGGGTCACCGGATCAACTCAGGTCGCTAATTAGATCAACTCGGGTCACTAACATGATCAACTCGGGTCAACACATCAGCTTATGTTGTTAACACATTCCAATATGCCAAGCTGTCTAGTTTGCTAGCTCGGATCACTCGAGTCGCATAAGTAACTCGTATTGCCAAAACAACTTGGGTCACCTAATTAACTCGAGTCATCAGATCGACTCGGGTCGCCAGATCGACTCGGGTCACCGGATCGACTCGAGTCCTCGAATCGACTCGGGTCACCGTATTGACGCAGGTCACCGGATCGACTCAGGTCTCCAGATCAGGATGGGTCGTCCGATCGACTCGGTTCATCGGATCGATTCGGGTATCCAGATAGATCAAATCAGGTCACCAAATCACCTGACTAACTTAGGTTAGGTCGGGTCTCTGGATCGAGTCGGGTCACCAGATCAAATTGGGTCTCCAGCCAGATCAACTCGGGTCAACACATCGACTCGAGTCACCAACCAGATCAACTTGGGTCGCCAGACCAACTCAGGTCAGGTCGGGTAAGGTCTCCAGATTGGGTCAAGTCGCGGGATCATTTCAGCTCGCCAGCCAGATCAACTCGAGTTGCTACATCGACTCGACTCGACTCGCCAACCAGATCAGCTCAGGTCATTAGATCACCTGACCAACTCGAGTCAGGTCGACGGATGAAGTCAGATCGCCAGATCAACTCAGGTCGCCAGCCAGATCAACTCAGATCATCACATCGACTTAGGTCGCCAGCCAAATCAGCTCGGGTCACCAAATCAACTCGGGTCACCAGCCAGATCAACTCGGGTTAACAAATTTGAGTTTTGACCCCACTCGCAAGCGAGCTAGGCTAACTCATTCAAACTTGGATCGCCTCAATCTAATATGCATAATAGTAATACTAACGAGTATGCAAACTCATCAATGAAGTCAACTAAGTATGCCAGCCTGATCAACTCAGGTCAACAAATTGACTCGGGTCACCAACCAGATCAACTCGGGTCACCAGATTGCCAGGCCAAGTTGGGTCGGGTCGGGTTGGGTCAGGTCTCTAGATCGGGTTGGGTCAGTTCTCTAGATCGGGTCGGGTTGCCAGATCAATTCTTGTCGCCAACCAGATCAACTCAGGTCGCCACATCGACTCGGGTCGTCAGCCAGATCAGCTCGGGTCACCACATCACCTAACCAACTCGGGTTAGGTCGGGTCACCCGATCAATTTGGGTCACTAAGTTGGGTGTGACTCCATGAATGGCACGAGTGGTTTTCTTTTTCAACTCTAGTTTTTTCATTCTTTTCATTGTACGAAGCCTCCTTTGTCTATTTTTTTAGGACTTTTGACCCCGCCCTGAGGATCGCCAACGAGCTCGACCGGATCCTGTCCGAGATCTTGCTCGTGAGCGAGCTCACCGGGATCCCGTCGCCAACGAGCTAGGCGTGACTCCATGGATGGCTCTAGTGATTTAAGTTTTTTATAACTTGAAAATTTTGTTCTTTTCCTTGTATAGAGCCTCCTTTATCCATTTTTTCCTACGAGTTTCGACCCCGCCAGCGACCTTGTTAAGTTCTCATCGCAGGTCTTGCCCTACTACCACGAAAGCCTCCCAGCGGTTATATGAAATGACCCCGGGTCATTTCAACACTGCGTCTAACAATAACTAGTCAGACTGCATCAAATGATGTCCACCTCGATCCATGCCAACTCATTCAAACTTGGATCACCTCAATCTAATATGCACAATAGTAATGCTGACAAGTATGCCAACTCATCAATGAAGTCGCCTTAGCATGCCAAGCTGTCAAGTCCCCCAACTTGAATTACTCCAGTCGCATAAGTAATTCGGATCATTGGATCGACTCGCATCGCCGAGTCAACTCGGGTTTCTGGATCGACTCGAGTCCCCAAAACAACTTGGGTTGCCAGTCGGATCAACTCGGGTCACCATCCAGATCAACTCAGGTCGCAAGATCACCTGACTAACTTAGATTGACGAAGTTGCCTAGCCAACTTGGATCGCTAGACTTGCCAGATCGACTCGAATCACTGGAGTCGTCAGATCGACTCAGATCTCTATTTCAAGTCGGCCCTATTGCCACGAAGGCATCCCAATGATAACCAGTCAGATCGCAAGTTAAATCACATCAAATGATGTTCACCTCGATCTGTGCTAACTCATTCAATCTTGGATCACCTCGATCCAATATGCCAAGCTGTCAAGTCCACCAGCTCAGATCACTCGAGTTGCATAAGTAACTCAGATCGCCAGAACAACTCGGGTCACCAGATCGACACAGGTCGTCAAATCCACTCGGGTTGCCGAATCAACTCGAGTCGTCGGATGATCGACTCGGGCCGCCAGCCAAATCTACTCGGGTCCCTACATCGACTCAGGTATCCATATAGATCATATTGGGTCGCCAAATCACCTGACTAACTAAAGTTAGGTCAAGTTTGGTCGGGTCAGGTCTCCGGATTGGGTCGGGTCACCGGATCAACTTGGGTCAACATATCGACTCGAGTCGCCAACCAGAACAACTCGGGTCACCAGATTGCCAGACCAACTCGGGTTGGGTCGGGTCAGGTCTTCAGATCGGGTCAGGTCACGGGATCATTTTGGGTCGCCAGCCAGATCAACTCGGGTCGCCACATCAACTCGACTCACCAACCAGGTCAGGTCGGGTCACCAGATCACCTGACCAACTCGGTCAGGTCGACGGATGAAGTCGGATCGCTGGATCAACTCAGGTCGCTAGCCAGATCAACTTGGGTCACCACACCAACTCAGGCCGCCAGCCAAATCAGCTCAGGTCGCGAGATCAACTCAGGTCAACAAATGTGACTTTTGACCCCACTCACAAGTGAGCTAGGCTAACTCATTCCAAGTCTCTCATGGAAAAGTCCATGACTTCCCATTCCTATACCTATGCTGACGAGTATGCCAACTCATCAATGAATTCGGCTCAGCATGCCAAGTTGTCAAGTCCCCCAACTTGAATTACTCCAGTCACATATGTAATTTAGATCACCAGAACAACTCGGGTCACCGGATCGACTCAATTCGCCGGATTGACTTGGATCACCGGATCACTAGAGTCGGCAAAGTAACCCAGATCTCTAGGGTCATAACGGGATAGGTATTGTTTACGGATGTAACGACCTCTGAGATGAGCCCAACTCGTCAATCGGAGCCAGCTCGCCAATCTGATTGAGCTAGCCGATCTGAGCCAACTCACCGATTTGAGCTAGCAAGACACCTCTCAAGAATTGAGTTTGAGAACTTCTCCACTAATGAGTTGTCCTCAAGATGTGAACTTGCATCCAGATTAGGACTTGTGGCTTGCACGAGCCAATGTCATGAAGACCTCCTACGTACATGCAACCAATGCATCTCATAGTCCAACATAGTTCTGAACTAGCTCATTACGCCACCATCTCGCACATGTTCCAAGTCTCCCATGGAAAAGTCCCCAACTTCCCATTCCAATACCTAGTTGATTTCACCTCGGATCGAGTCCCCAACAAGATCCAATGCCACTCTGCACAAAGCAGTCCATGCTACTTCATGCAGCTCGAATGACACCTCGACTTGACTCTAAACCTTACCCAGGCCAAAACTATTAACAACTTGTCGCACAACCCCATGAATGCTCCTCGAATCAAGTCCCTGACATGACCCTACTCCTGAGTGCACCAAACAACTCCTTTGTTACACCTCGGATCGAGTCCCTTACATGTCAGTTCAAGTCAGTCGACGTGTTAGCTCTATTTCTAGTATGAGGTGATCTTGTCACATCAACACTACACCCATCCATTGTAAGTTAGCCATACCACCACAAAGTCATCCAACAGTCATTATGAAATGACCCCTATCACATCAAGCTGTGTTGGTTTGTTTCAAGTCGGCCCTATTGCCACGAAGGCATCCCAATGGTAACTAGTCAAATCGCATCAAATGATGTTCACCTCGATCTATGCCAATGCTGCCTATGATTGATTTGCTAGCTCTCTACGGATATTTTTGGATATGCCATTTGGCTCTCTACGGATATTTTTGGATATGCCATTTGATACCTGAATGCTATGCATGGGTTCGTGCATAGACGATTCGAGCTGAGCTTAAGGATGTTGAGTTCTCAAGTGAATATGAATAGGCGAGTTGTTCTATGGAGTAGAACTCAGGAATGCATGATGGATTGAGCTCATCTCGCGGATCCGAGCCAGCTCGTTGATCCGATCCAGCTTGTCGATCTGAGCCAGCTCGACGATCCGAGCCAGCTCGTCAAGTTGAGCCTTTTACGAGATTTAAATTTTTTGCGACCTATCGACGTCGGCAAGCATTTGTATGGGGGAGAAAGACTCGGACTAATAACTTATCCTCGTAGGGGAGGTGTTGTTGGTGGATGTGAGGATTTTTGAGATGAGACCCAAGCTGGAACAAATTCTAGTGCGCATTGTGATTAGAGCTAAGCTAAAGGATATTGAGTTCTCAAAGGAATACAAATAGGCAAGTTGTTTTATGGAGTAGAACACGGGAATGCATGATGGATCCGATCCGATTTGAGCCGAGCCGGCTCGGCGATCCGAGCCAGCCAGCTTGGAAAACCGAGCCGGCTCGCTCGGCAAACCGTGCCAGCTCGCCGATTCGAGTCAGCTCGCTCGGTGATCCGAGCCAGCTCGCTTGGCGATCCGAGCCTTTTACGAGATTTTAAGTTTTTGTGACTTATCGGCGTCGGCAAGCATTTCTACGTGGGAGCAAGACTCGGACTAATAACTTATATAGGGGAGGTGTTGTTGGTGGATGTAAGGATCTTTGAGATGAGACTCGAGATGGAATGGATTCTAGTGCCCATTGTGATTCGAGCTGAGCTAAAGGATGTTGAGTTCTCAAGTGAATACAAATAGGTGAGTTGTTCTATGGAGTAGAACACGGGAATGCATGATGGATTGAGCTCAGCTCGTCGATCCGAGCCAGCTCACGGATTCGAGCTAGCTTGTCGAGCTGAGTCTTTTACGAGATTTAAAGTTTTCGTGACCTATCCGTGTCGGCGAGCATTTCTACGGGGGAGCAAGACTTGGACTAATAACTTATATAGGGGAGGTGGTGTTGGTGGATGGAAGGATCTTTGAGATGAGACCCGAGCTGGAACGGATTCTAGTGCGCGTTGTGATTCGAGTTGAGCTAAAGGATGTTGAATTCTCAAGTGATTACAAATAGGCGAGTTATTCCATGGAGTAGAACACGGGAATGCATGATGGATTGAGCTCAACTCGGCGATCCGAGCCAGCTCGGCGATCCGAGCCAGCTCGGCGATCCGAGCCAGCTCGGCGATCCGAGCCAGCTCGGCGATCCGAGCCAGCTCGGCGATCCGAGCCAGCCCGTCGAGCTGAGTCTTTTACAAGATTTAAATTTTTTGTGACCTTTCGGCGTTGGCGAGCATTTCTACGGGGGAGTAAGACTCGGACTAATAACTTATATAGGGGAGGTGTTGTTGGTGAATGTAAGGATCACTGAGATGAGACCCGAGCTGGAACGGATTCTAGTGCGCGTTATGATTCGAGCTGAGCTAAAGGATGTTCAGTTCTCAAGTGAATACAAAGAGGTGACTCATTCTATGGAGTAGAACATGGGAATGCATGATGGAATGAGCTCAGATCGCCGATCCGAGCTAGCTCGTCGATCCGAGCCACGGGTATGTACGATCCGAGCCAGCCCGTCGAGCTGAGTCATTTATGAGATTTAAATTTTTTGTGACCTTTCGGCGTTGGCGAGCATTTCTACGGGGGAGCAAGACTCGGACTAATAACTTATATAGGGGAGGTGTTGTTGGTGAATGTAAGAATCATTGAGATGAGATCCGAGCTGGAACGGATTCTAGTACGCGTTGTGATTCGAGCTGAGCTAAAGGATGTTCAGTTCTCAAGTGAATACAAAGAGGTGAGTCATTCTATGGAGTAGAACATGGGAATGCATGATGGAATGATCTCAGATCGTCGATCCGAGCTATCTCGTCGATCCGAGCCAGCTCGCTGATCCGAGCCATGGGTATGTAGGTAGTTTTCATGAGATCGGCTCGCCCGGCCCACAAGTCAAACATCGATTCTCTTATTAAGGGTGAGCCCTTGTCTAGCGTTTGGGTCGCTCGGTACAAGCTGTTCGATTTGTAATGTGTGCAAAGCTTTTGGGTTGATATTTGGAAGATTTAAATTTTTTGTGAGCTATTCTCCTCGTTTCACTTGATATTTTTGAAGATTTGAATTATTTGTGAGCTATTCTCCCCGTTTCCCTTGATTTTTTTGGAAGAATTGGAATTTTTGAGAGTTGTTCTCTTCGCCTCAAATTTCTACGGAAGAGCAAGACTTGGACTAATAACTTATATAGGGGAGGTGTTGTTGGTGAATGAAAGGATCTTTGAGATGAGACCCGAGCTGGAACGGATTCTAGTGCGCGTTGTGATTCAAGCTGAGCTAAAGGATGTTCAGTTCTCAAGTGAATACAAAGAGGTGAGTCGTTTTATGGAGTAGAACACGGGAATGCATGATGGAATGAGCTCAGATCGACGATCCGAGTCAGCTCGCTGATCTGAGCCACGGGTATGTAGGCAGTTTTCATGAGATCGGCTCGCCCGGCCCACAAGTCAAACACTGATTCTCTTATTAAGGGTGAGCCCTTGTCTAGCGTTTGGGTCGCTCGGTACAAGCTGTTTGATTTGTAATGTGTGCGAAGCTTTTGGGTTTGATATTTGGAAGATTTGAATTTTTTGTGAGCTATTCTCCTCGTTTCACTTGATTTTTTTGAAGATTTGAATTATTTGTGAGCTATTCTCCCCATTTCCCTTGATTTTTTGGAAGATTTGGATTTGTTGCGAGTTGTTCTCTTCGCCTCAAATTTCTACGGAAGAGCAAGACTTGGACTAATAACTTATATAGGGGAGGTGTTGTTGGTGAATGCAAGGATCTTTGAGATGAGACCCGAGCTGGAACGGATTCTAGTGCACGTTGTGATTCGAGCTGAACTAAAGGATGTTTAGTTCTCAAGTGAATACAAAGAGGTGAGTCATTTATGGAGTAGAAGACGGGAATGCATGATGGAATGAGCTCAGATCGCCGATCCGAGCTAGCTTGTCGATCCGAGCCACGGGTATGTAGTCAGTTTTCATGAGATCGGATCGTCCGGGCCACAAGCTAGCTATTTTTTGTGAGCTATTCTCTTTGTTTCCTTTGATTTTTTTGGAAGACTTGCATTTTTTGTGAGCTATTCTCTTCGTTTCAATTGAATTTTTGGAAGTTATGCATTTTTTGTGATGTAGTCTCTTCGTTTCACTTGCATTTTTGGGAGATTTGATTTTTTTTGTGAGCTATTCTCTTCTTTTCCCTTGAATTTTTTTTTGCAAGACTTGCATTTTTTGTGAGCTATTCTCTTCGTTTCAATTGAATTTTTAGAAGTTTTGAATTTTTTGTGATCTATTCTTCTTTGTTTCACTTGTATTTTTGAGAGATTTGAAATTTTTGTGAGATATTCTCTTCGGCTCAAATTTCTACGGAAGTGCAATACTTGGACTAATAACTTATATAGGGGAGGTGTTGTCCGCGGAAGCTCCCCCATGCCCCTCTAATAGAATCAGTGCTAGTGATCCCGTTTTGAAATCCGACGGACGGATGGATGAGCAGGTCGGATTTCAAAACGGGATCAGCAGCACTGATTCCATTAGAGGGGCATGAAGCCACCTGATTGCTATGCGGGGGCTGCTCAAAGTCCCGTCTTTCGAGTCGCTCGACGGCGCAAGTCGGAAAGGGTTCGACAGCGGTTGTCGTTCCAATGCGTCGTCGCAGTGACATGGAAGGCGATCTTCGGGTTAGCCCTTGTCTAGCTTTTGGGTCGCTTGGTACAAGCGATCTGCTATGTACTTTCCGCGAACCCCTATCCGGGTACTCGTTAGCTATGCATTGGCTCTTGCATGTGTGGAACGGAGAGATGCGGCCTTCACAGGGAGTCGGCCTGAAATAGTTCTGTGCGTGCGAATGGAGCCGCGTATAGCTTTTGGGTCGTTTGGATAGGGTGCCCCTCCAAGCGAATCAGTGCTGGTGCTCGGACGGATTTGCGGCTCAGATTTAAAATGTGAGGAGCATGCCTGATTTTATTTGAGGGGCATGAAGCCACCTGATTGCTATGCGGGGGCTCCCCTGGGTCGTCTCTTTTGGGTCACTCGATGGCGCAAGTCGGAGAAGGGTTCGACAACGGTAGTCGTTCCAGCGCGTCGTCATTAGTGATACTGAAGTCGATCTGTGTGCAGCCCCCGTCTAGCACTTGGGTCTGCATGCCGCAAGAAGATTTGAATTTTTTGTGAGTTAAAGTCTTTTTCTTTTTTTCGTTTCACTGGAGTTTTTGCGAGATTTGAAGTTTTTGTGAGCTATTCTCTTCGTTTCACTTAAATTTTTTGTGAGCTATTCTCTTCGTTTCACTTGAATTTTTGGAAGTTTTGAGTTTTTTGTGAGCTATCCTCTTCGTTTCACTTGAATTTTTGCAGGATTTGAATTTTTTGTGAGCTATTCTTCTTTGTTTCACTTGGTTTTTTGGAAGATTTGAATTTTTTGTGAGCTATTTTCTTTGTTTCCCTTGTTTTTTTTTGGAAGACTTGCATTTTTTGTGAGCTATTCTCTTCTTTTCCCTTGATTTTTTTTTTGCAAGACTTGGATTTTTTGTGAGCTATTCTCTTCATTTCAATTGAATTTTTGGAAGTTTTGAATTTTTTGTGATCTATTCTCTTTGTTTCACTTGTATTTTTGAGAGATTTGAAATTTTTGTGAGATATTCTCTTCGGCTCAAATTTCTACGAAAGTGCAATACTTGGACTAATAACTTATATAGGGGAGGTGTTGTCCGCGGAAGCTCCCCCATGCCCCTCTAATAGAATCAGTGCTGGTGATCCCGTTTTGAAATCCGACAGACGGACGGATGATTAGGTCAGATTTCAAAATGGGATCAGCAGCACTGATTCCATTACAGGGGCATGAAGCCACCTGATTGCTATGCGTGGGCTGCTCAAAGTCCCGTCTTTCGGGTCGCTCGATTGCGCAAGTCGGAAAGGGTTCGACAGCGGTTGTCGTTCCAATGCGTCGTCGTTGTGACATGTAAGGCGATCTTAGGGTCAGCCCCCGTCTAGCTTTTGGGTTGCTTTGGTACAAGCGATCTGCTATGTACTTTCCGCGAAACCCTATCCGGGTACTCGTTAGCTATGCGTTGTCTCTTGCATGTGTGCAACGAAGAGATGCGGCCTTCACAGGGAGTCGGCCTGAAACAGTTCTGTGCGTGCGAATGGAGCCGCGTATAGCTTTTGGGTCGTTTGGATAGGGTGCCCCTCCAAGTGAATCAGTGCTGGTGCTCGGATGGATTTGCGGCTCGGATTTAAAATGTGAGTAGCATGCCTGATTTTATTGGAGGGGCATGAAGCCACCTGATTGCTATGCGGGGGCTCCCCTGGGTCGTCTCTTCTGGGTCACTCGATGGCGCAAGTCGGAGAAGGGTTCAACAACGGTAGTTGTTCCAGCGCGTCGTCATTAGTGATACTGAAGTCGATCTGTGGGCGAGCCCCGGTCTAGCATTTGGGTCTGCATGCGGCAAGAAGATTTGAATTTTTTGTGAGTTAAGTCTTTTTCGTTTCACTGGAGTTTTTGCGAGATTTGAAGTTTTTTGTGAGCTATTCTCTTCGTTTCACTTGAATTTTTGGAAGTTTTGAATTTTTTGTGAGCTATTCTCTTCGTTTCACTTGAATTTTTTGAAGTTTTGAATTTTTTGTGAGCTATTCTCTTCCTTTCACTTGAATTTTTGCAGGATTTGAATTTTTTGTGAGCTATTCTTCTTTGTTTCACTTGGTTTTTTCGAAGATTTGAATTTTTTGTGAGCTATTCTCTTTGTTTCCCTTGATTTTTTTTTGGAAGACTTGCATTTTTTGTGAGCTATTCTCTTCGTTTCAATTGAATTTTTGGAAGTTATGCATTTTTTGGTGATGTAGTCTCTTCGTTTCACTTGCATTTTTGGGAAATTTGATTTTTTTGTGAGCTATTCTCTTCTTTTTCCTTGATTTTTTTTGCAAGACTTGGATTTTTTGTGAGCTATTCTCTTCATTTCAATTGAATTTTTGGAAGTTTTGAATTTTTTGTGATCTATTGTTCTTTGTTTCACTTGTATTTTTGAGAGATTTGAAATTTTTGTGAGATATTCTCTTCGGCTCAAATTTCTACGGAAGTGCAATACTTGGACTAATAACTTATATAGGGGAGGTGTTGTCCGCGGAAGCTCCCCCATGCCCCTCTAATAGAATCAGTGCTGGTGATCCCGTTTTGAAATCCGACAGACGGACGGATGATTAGGTCGGATTTCAAAACGGGATCAGCAGCACTGATTCCATTAGAGGGGCATGAAGCCACCTGATTGCTATGCGGGGGCTGCTCAAAGTCCCGTCTTTCGGGTCGCTCGATGACGCAAAGTCGGGAAGGGTTCGACAGCGGTTGTCGTTCCAATGCGTCGTCGCTGTGACATGGAAGGCGATCTTCGGGTCAGCCCCCGTCTAGCTTTTGGGTTGCTTTGGTACAAGCGATCTGCTTGTACTTTCCGCGAAACCCTATCCGGGTATTCGTTAGCTATGCGTTGTTTCTTGCATGGGTGGAACGGAGAGATGCGGCCTTCACAGGGAGTCGGCTTGAAACAGTTCTGTGCGTGCGAAAGGAGCCGCGTATAGCTTTTGGGTCGTTTGGATAGGGTGCCCCTCCAAGTGAATCAGTGCTGGTGCTCGGACGGATTTGCGGCTCGGATTTAAAATGTGAGTAGCATGCCTGATTTTATTGGAGGGGCATGAAGCCACCCGATTGCTATGCGGGGGCTCCCCTGGGTCGCCTCTTTTGGGTCACTCGATGGCGCAAGTCGGAGAAGGGTTCGACAACGGTAGTCGTTCCAGCGCGTCATCATAGTGATACTGAAGTCGATTTGTGGGCGAGCCCCCGTCTAGCTCTTGGGTCTGCATGCCGCAAGGAGATTTGAATTTTTCGTGAGTTTAAGTCTTCGTTTTTCCTTGATTTTTTTTTGGAAGACTTGAATTTTTGGAAGTTCTGAATTTTTTTGTGAGCTATTATCTTTCGTTTCACTTGAATTTTTGCAAGATTTGAAATTTTTGTGAGCTATTCTCTTTGTTTCACTTGGTTTTTTTTGGAAGATTTGAATTTTTGTGAGCTATTCTCTTTGTTTCCCTTTGTTTTTTTTTTTTTTGTTTTTTTTTGGGAAGACTTGCGTTTTTTGTGAGCTATTCTCTTCGTTTCAATTGAATTTTTGGAAGTTATGCATTTTTTGTGATGTAGTCTCTTCGTTTCACTTGGTTTTTTGGAAGATTTGAATTTTTTGTGAGCTATTCTCTTTATTTCCCTTTGATTTTTTTGGAAGACTTGCATTTTTTGTGAGCTATTCTCTTCGTTTCAATTGAATTTTTGGAAGTTATGCATGATGCATTTTTTGGGAGATTTGATTTTTTTTGTGAGCTATTCTCTTCTTTTCCTTTGAATTTTTTTTGCAAGACTTGCATTTTTTGTGAGCTATTCTCTTCGTTTCAATTGAATTTTTGGAAGTTTTGAATTTTTTGTGATCTATTCTTCTTTGTTTCACTTATATTTTTGAGAGATTTGAAATTTTTGTGAGATATTCTCTTCGGCTCAAATTTCTACGGAAGTGCAATACTTGGACTAATAACTTATATAGGGGAGGTGTTGTTCGCGGAAGCTCCCCCATGCCCCTCTAATGGAATCAGTGCTGGTGATCCCGTTTTGAAATCCGACAGACGGATGGATGATTAGGTCGGATTTCAAAACGGGATCAGCAGCACTGATTCCATTATAGGGGCATGAAGCCACCTGATTGCTATGCGTGGGCTGCTCAAAGTCTCATCTTTCAGGTCGCTCGACGGCGCAAGTCGGAAATGGTTCGGCAGCGGTTGTCGTTCCAATGCGTCGTCGCAGCGACATGGAAGGCGATCTTCGGGTCAGCCCCTGTCTAGCTCTTGGGTTGCTTTGGTACAAGCGATCTGCTATGTACTTTCCGCGAACACCTATCCCGGTACTCGTTAGCTATGTGTTGGCTCTAGCACGCATGGAACGCAGAGATGCGGCCTTCACAGGGAGTTGGCCTGAAACAGTTCCGTGCCTTGCGAATGGAGCCGCGTATAGCTTTTCGGTCGTTTGGATAGGTGCCCCTCCAAGTGAATGAGTGTTGGTGCTCGGACGGATTTGCCGCTCGGATTTAAAAATGTGAGCAGCAGCACAGATTCTATTGGAGGGGCATGAAGCCACCCAATTTTTATGCGTGGGCTCCCTTGGGTCGTGTCTTTTGGGTCACTCGATGGCGGAAGTCAGAGAAGGGTTCGACAGCGGTAGTCGTTCCAGCGCGTCGTCATAGTGATACTGAAGTCGATCTGTGGGCGAGCCCCCGTCTAGCTCTTGGGTCTGCATGTCGCAAGAAGATTTGAATTTTTTGAGTTAAGTCTCTTCGTTTCACTTGAATTTTTGCGAGATTTGAATTTTGTTTGTTGCGAGGTAGTAAAATTCTCTTCGTTTTGACTTGAAGTTTTGGATTTTTTGTGAGCTATTCTCTTCGTTTTTCCTTGGTTTTTGTTTTGGAAGACTTGAATTTTTTGTGGGCTATTATTTTATTCTTTTCACTTGAATTTTTGGAAGTTTTGAATGTTTTTGTGAGCTATTCTCTTCGTTTTCACTTGAATGTTTGCAAGATTTGAATTTTTTGTGAGCTATTCTGTTTGTTTCACTTGGTTTTTTTGGAAGATTTGAATTTTTTGTGAGCTATTCTGTTTTGTTTCCCTTGATTTTTTTGTAAGACTTGCATTTTTTGTGAGCTATTCTCTTCGTTTCAATTGAATATTTGGAAGTTGTGCATTTTTTGTGATTGTAGTCTCTTCGTTTCACTTGCATTTTTGGGAGATTTGATTTTATTTGTGAGCTATTCTCTTTTTTTCCCTTGATTTTTTTGTGAGCTATTCTCTTCGTTTCAATTGAATTTTTGGAATTTCTGAATTTTTTGTGATCTATTCTTTTTGTTTCACTCGTATTTTTGAAAGATTTGAAATTTTTGTGAGATATTCTCGTCGGCTCAAATTTCTACGGAAGTGCAAGACTTGGACTAATAACTTATATAGGGGAGGTGTTGTCCGCGGAATCTCCCCCATGCCCCTCTAATAGAATCAGTGCTGGTGATCCCGTTTTGAAATCCGACAGACGGACGGATGATTAGGTCAGATTTCAAAACGCGATCAGCAGCACTGATTCCATTAGAGGGGCATGAAGCCACCTGATTGCTATGCGGGGGCTGCTCAAAGTCCCGTCTTTCGAAGGTCGCTCGACGGTGCAAGTCGGAAAGGGTTCGGCAGCGGTTGTCGTTCCAATGCGTCGTCGCAGTGACATGGAAGGCGATCTTCGGGTCAGCCCCCGTCTAGCTTTTGGGTTGCTTTGGTACAAGCGATCTGCTATGTACTTTCCGCGAACCCCTATCCGGGTACTCGTTAGCTATGCGTTGGCTCTTGCATGCGTGGAACGAAGAGATGCGGCCTTCACAGGGAGTTGGCCGGAAATAGTTCTGCTCTTGTGAATGGAGCCGCGTATATAGCTTTTGAGTCGTTTGGGTAGGTGCGCCCCTCCAAGAGAATCAGTGCTGGTGCTCGGACGGATTGGTAGCTCGGATTTAAAATATGAACACTAGCACTGATTCTATTGGAGGGGCGCATTAGGCCACCCGCTTGCTATGCGGGGGCTGTCCAGGGTCGTAACTTTTGGGTCAGTCGACGGTGCACTTCGGAAAGGGTTCGACAGCGGTTGTCGTTCCAACACATCGTCGCATTGACAAGAAAGGCGATCTTCGGGTCAGCCCCCGTCTAGCTCCCGGGTCACTTGGTACAAGCTACTTGCTATGTCGCTTCGACTTCCGATACTTGAGTGCGCAATGGCTCAAGATGCTTTGCATTGGAATCAGTTAGTTATCATATGTGTCGGCGGATTGGATCTCAAGTCAATCTAGGCGGGTGCGACATTAGTTGCTAAGTCTCGATCGAAAACGATTTGGATTCATCTAGATGCATTGTTATCTGACTTGAGGAACTATGCGAGCGAGTTGGGTTACCTCCTCGTGGATATGTTGGATACGCGTTATGACGGATAAGATGATGGATTGCGGTAAGAATGACGAATTTTTGGAAGATGAATTATTTTGGTGAGCCATGTTCTTTGTTTTACTTGAATTTCTGGAAGATTTGAATTTTGTTTTCTAGCTATTCTTTTCGTTTTCCTAGATTTTTTCGAAAGACTTGAATTTTTTGTGATCTATTCTGTTCGTTTCACTTGAATTTTTGGAAGATTTGATTTTTTGTGAGCTTTTTGTCATCGTTTCACTTGAATTTTTGGAAGATTTGAATTTTTTGGGAGCCAGTTTCTTCGGCTTAAATTTCCACTCAAGAGCAAGACTCGGACTAATAACTTATATAGGGGATGTCACGGGCTTGGGAGGAACCCGTGCGGCACTGGCATAAAATCGTCCAAGTCTAATGCAATGCAAGAGATCTTGAAAGAATCCAGACTACGCCTAACACAGTACGCAACACGAAAGCTTTAAGATCTGAACATCCCAAGTGCACAATGAAATCCGCTAAGTAACTGATGCAAGAAATAATGCAATGCAACACTCCAGTCCAGATTTATGGCGAGGCGATGCCTCCAGAATTCTTCATCAATTGATCCCAATTACAAAGACAAAATGGAGTCTATGTTGAAAAACACAGATCGCCCCTAAAAGTTATGCATTTGAGCCAAACAGACTTAGCTCAATGCTGATACAATAAAACAATGCAACCCCAGGCTGCAACACAAGCATGCAACGAATCTGCTCCAAGTCGTCGCCAAAGGAAGTCGCACTTCTGCACTGCTCCTCTGCCGAAAACCTTCGCAAGTCACTTCGCTCTGCTCTGATTGACTCCCGATTTCGCTCTCAACTCCGATCTGCCAAGAATGAGCCAAGGCCTCCGCCTTTATACCAAATGACCTCGGAAGAAGCGGTCCCAGATTTAGGTCCGCACCTAAATTGAAACGCCACGGAATCAACGCAATCGCCAAGCAAATACAAAGCCGCAGCTCCAACGGCTAGATCTGCAACGGCTAGTTACATCCACGATGCAACGCAACAAGCAATGCCGCCCGCTAATTCCGCAAATGATGCCGCCACGCTAAGAACAACTCAAGTAGCCGTTACACCATTGCATTCTCCAAGACATAAAATCCCGTCGGCCCATATAAACAGAAATGAATCATTGGCGACTTGAATTCCATTCACGTCGGCCCAGCTGCACAACAAATTGATCAAGTCGGCCCTGCGAATACAAAAAGTCTTCACTGCAACGAATCTACACAAGGCAAATACATTCAATGAAGCTGCATTCCTTCGACAAGAACAACTTGTGACACTTCCAAGTCTCCAACTCGGATCCAAACAGCTCACAAAAATGATTCACAGTCTAGCCCTGTGACATCCTCCCCCACTTAACCAAGAGGCGACGTCCTCGACGCCTGCAACGCACCTAGACAAAATGACGCTGCGAGAGGGTCGATCCCGTGAAGAGATCAGTTAAGTTGCATTGAGTTCCCTTTGGCAAGGAACCCAACCAACACCTTCACTGCATTCTGCTGCTGTTCTCCCCAGACCCAATCTCCATGCAAGCAATCCAACAGAGGCCGCACGACTTCGGAATAGTTTGCAAAAGAACTTCTACAAAAACTACTCACGCCCAGAAATCGCCGCAAGTCATGAACATTCTGAATCTGTTCACAAGTACCAACTGTCGAAGTTGCACTGATCTGGCTCAAATCAGGAACTGCAAAGTCATCTATGTAGAGCAACCCATGCTGCTCAGAATCCGCCACGGCAACATGATCACTTGGCGAATAGACATCTTGCATCGAACTCAATGAAGTCGATGTCACTGCTGAATCTGCACCACTTAATATAGGAACAAAACACGTCTGCCTTGCATCCAAAATCATGACACATCCCCAACAAGGAGCAAAGACAACATTAGTCTGTCTCAAGAAATCTAAACCCAAAATCAAATCATACCGATCCATCTCCAAGGCTACCAAGTCGACAGATCCGTGCCAAGCGCCAAGCTGCAAGGAAACATTGCAAATCGCTCCGCAGACCCGCAATGCAGATGCATCAACTGTCACACAAGTCGCATCAGTCCAGTCGATCTGCAACCCAAGTCTCCTAGCATGCTCCACCGATACAAAGCTATGCGATGCGCCCGAATCGATCAAGGCCTTCATTTTGCAACCCTCCAAGATTGCCTCAATGAAGCACAGCTCCGGCCGATCCAAAGCCCTCGGAACAGATCCAGATCTGGGGCTCAAATACAAACTGTTCAGCACCAATGCACCAATCCGTGGCACCGATTCCTCCTGTGACAGCATTGCATTGACCCGCATCCGATCAGGACATTCTCTGGCAAAATGATCGGGCTTTCCACAGAGAAAACAATCCCGATTCCTCTTCTTCTCCTTTTCTTCATACACAGGCTCAGTTTCATCCGATTTCTGCTTCTTAGCTTTCCTGTCGCCATTCCGCTTGTCATTCTTCGGACGAAAGTGAGGTGCGCTGTCAGACTTGGCTCCCCCAAATCCCATCGCCGCGTCACCCTTGTAGTCGAGCAACCCTTCTGCCACGGTGATTGCTTCGGCCAAAGACTGCACCTGATGTCTTCTCACTTCCTCAGCCGCCCAAGGTTGTAAGTTACGCATGAAAAGAAAGAACTTCTCCCAGTCACCCAGTTTGTCGCATTCCAAGTCCAACACTCGGAACTGCTTCACATAATCTCGGACTGTGCCAGTATGTTTCAACTGATCAAATCGTGCTCGGTTTACCCAATCAGAGTTCCCAGGACGGAACTGATCACGAAGTGCTCCCTTCAAGTCAGTCCACGTCTTGATCACTTTGACATTCTTTCCAGCCCGTTCGTCAGCCAAATGTGTCCGCCACCATAACTTAGCACTTCCAGTCAAGCAAGAAGTGACTTTCTTGACCTGCATTGCATCAGTCAAGTTTGTCACCTCTGAAAGGTACTCATCCACATCCCAAAGGAAATTGTCAAGGGCCTTGTCGTCACGATCTCCGTCATAAGATCCGATCTGATTCGAAGCCTCTGATCCAATCTTTCCTCCTTGTAACATCGCATGATGGAGGGCCTGTCCCTCTTTCAAAAACTTGACTTCCTCCCGTAATGCATCATACTGCTCGGTCAGTTTCGCCATCATCTCCAGCAACCGCTCAACAGGACTGTCATTCTCCAACGCCTCAAGTCTTGCCTCATGGTTTTGAAGCCAATCCTTCTGCTTCATAGTTCCACGCACCGCTCGACTTTCCACAGGCTGAGACTGCTCCGCATCAAATCCACTATCCGCATCGGTCATGGTGCACCCCACAAATCAGATCTCTGCAAGAAGACTGCTCCGAAATCCAATTCCGAATCAGAACTGCTCTGATACCAACTCGGCAGAGTTGGTATGAAATGGATACCAACCCCGATCGATCTGCTCTGATACCAACTGTCACGGGCTTGGGAGGAACCCGTGCGGCACTGGCATAAAATCGTCCAAGTCTAATGCAATGCAAGAGATCTTGAAAGAATCCAGACTACGCCTAACACAGTACGCAACACGAAAGCTTTAAGATCTGAACATCCCAAGTGCACAATGAAATCCGCTAAGTAACTGATGCAAGAAATAATGCAATGCAACACTCCAGTCCAGATTTATGGCGAGGCGATGCCTCCAGAATTCTTCATCAATTGATCCCAATTACAAAGACAAAATGGAGTCTATGTTGAAAAACACAGATCGCCCCTAAAAGTTATGCATTTGAGCCAAACAGACTTAGCTCAATGCTGATACAATAAAACAATGCAACCCCAGGCTGCAACACAAGCATGCAACGAATCTGCTCCAAGTCGTCGCCAAAGGAAGTCGCACTTCTGCACTGCTCCTCTGCCGAAAACCTTCGCAAGTCACTTCGCTCTGCTCTGATTGACTCCCGATTTCGCTCTCAACTCCGATCTGCCAAGAATGAGCCAAGGCCTCCGCCTTTATACCAAATGACCTCGGAAGAAGCGGTCCCAGATTTAGGTCCGCACCTAAATTGAAACGCCACGGAATCAACGCAATCGCCAAGCAAATACAAAGCCGCAGCTCCAACGGCTAGATCTGCAACGGCTAGTTACATCCACGATGCAACGCAACAAGCAATGCCGCCCGCTAATTCCGCAAATGATGCCGCCACGCTAAGAACAACTCAAGTAGCCGTTACACCATTGCATTCTCCAAGACATAAAATCCCGTCGGCCCATATAAACAGAAATGAATCATTGGCGACTTGAATTCCATTCACGTCGGCCCAGCTGCACAACAAATTGATCAAGTCGGCCCTGCGAATACAAAAAGTCTTCACTGCAACGAATCTACACAAGGCAAATACATTCAATGAAGCTGCATTCCTTCGACAAGAACAACTTGTGACACTTCCAAGTCTCCAACTCGGATCCAAACAGCTCACAAAAAATGATTCACAGTCTAGCCCTGTGACAGGGGAGGAGTTGTGTGTTGTTCGCGGAAGCTCCCCCATACCCCTCTTATAGAATCATTGCCGGTGATCGGACGGATGTGTAGGTCGGATTTCAAAATGGGATCACCAGCACTGATTCTATTAGAGGGGCATGAAGCCACTTGATTGCTATGCGGGGGCTGCCCAAAGTCCTGTCTTTCGGGTCGCTCGACGGTGCAAGTCGGAAAGGGTTCGGCAGCGGTTGTCGTTCCAATGCGTCGTCGCAGTGATATGGAAGGCAATCTACGGGTCAGCCCCTGTCTAGCTTTCGGGTCACTTTGGTACAAGTGATTTGCTATGTACTTTCCGCGAACCCTATCCACGTACTCGTTAGCTACGCGTTGGCTCTTACACGAGCGGAACGGAGAGATGCGGCCTTCACAGGGAGTTGGCCGGAGATAGTTCTGTTTTTGTGAATGGAGCCGCGTATAGCTTTTGAGTCGTTTGGGTAGGTGCCCCCCTCCAAGAGAATCAGTGCTGGGTATCTCGGATTTAAAATCTGAGCACTAGCGCTGATTCTATTGGAGGGGCGCATTAGGCCACCCGCTTTCTATGCGGGGCCTGTCCAGGATCGTGTCTTTTGTGTCAGTCGACGTTGCAAGTAGGAAAGGGTTCGACAGCGGTTGTCGTTCCAACGCATCGTCGCATTGACAAGAAACGCAATTTTTGGGTCAGCCCCCGTCTAGCTCCCGGGTCGCTTGGCACAAGCGATTTGCTCTGTCGCATGCTGCATTAAGATTTGAATTTTTTGTTTGCTATTCTCATTTTTGTTTCATTGGAAGATTCGAATTTTTTGCGATCTCCTCTTTTGTTTCCTTTGATTTTTTTTTGGAAGATTTTAATTTTTTGTGAGCCTACTCTCTTCGATTCACTTGAGTTTTTGGAAGAAATGGATTTTTTTGGTGAGCTATGTTCTTTCTTTTACTTGAAGTTTTGGAAAATTTGAATGTTTTGCTAGTTGTTCTTTTCGTTTCCCTTCGATTTTTTCGGAAGACCTGAATTTTTTGTGAGCTATTCTGTTCGTTTCACTTGAATTTTTTGAAGATTTGATTTTTTTGTGAGCTTTTTCCTCATCGTTTCACTTGAATTTTTGGAAGATTTGAATTGTTTGGGAGCCATTCTCAACGTCTCAAATTTCTACGGAAGAGAAAGACCCGGACTAATAACTTATATAGGGGAGTAGTAGTTCGCGGAAGCTCCCCCATGCCCCTCTAATAGAATCAGAGCTTGTGCGCGGACGGATGAGTAAGTCGGATTTAAAATCGGATCACTAGCACTGATTCTATTAGAGGGGCATGAAGCCACCTGATTGCTATGCGGGGGCTGCCCAAAGTCCTGTCTTTCGGGTCACTCAACGGTGCAAGTCGGAAAGTGTTCGGCAGCGGTTGTCGTTCGAATG
>BSBK01011458.1:37500-65281 GCA_027943335.1 Chamaecyparis obtusa
TTTTTTAACTCTGGTTTTTTCGTTCTTATCCTCGTACGGAGCCTCCTTTGTTCATTTTTTTTCCGCGAGTTTCGACCCCGCCCGGGAGCGAGCTCGGCGCCGATCCCGCCCCGCCGCTCCCCGGAGAGCTCGACCGGTTCGGTTCCGCTCGGATCGGACCCCGCCCGCGAGCGCCGCTCGGCTCGACGAGCTCGATGGGGATCCCGTCCGCGGGCGAGCTGGGCGTGGCTACACGTATGACCCGAATGTAATTTTTTTTTTTTTTTTTTTTAAAACTCTGGTTTTTTCGTTCTTATCCTCGTACGGAGCCTCCTTTGTTCATTTTTTTTCCGCGAGTTTCGACCCCGCCCCGGAGCGAGCTCGGCGCCGATCCCGCCCCGCCGCTCCCCGGAGAGCTCGACCGGTTCGGTTCCGCTCGGATCGGACCCCGCCCGCGAGCGCCGCTCGGCTCGACGAGCTCGATGGGGATCCCGTCCGCGGGCGAGCTGGGCGTGGCTACACTTATGACCCGAAAGTTTTTTTTTTTTTTTTTTTTTTTTTTTTTTTTTTTTTTTTAACTCTGGTTTTTTCGTTCTTATCCTCGTACGGGGCCTCCTTTGTTCATTTTTTTTCCGCGAGTTTCGACCCCGCCCGGGAGCGAGCTCGGCGCCGATCCCGCCCCGCCGCTCCCCGGAGAGCTCGACCGGTTCGGTTCCGCTCGGATCGGACCCCGCCCGCGAGCGCCGCTCGGCTCGACGAGCTCGATGGGGATCCCGTCCGCGGGCGAGCTGGGCGTGGCTACACGTATGACCCGAATGTAATTTTTTTATTTTTTTTTTTTTTTAACTCTGGTTTTTTCGTTCTTATCCTCGTACGGAGCCTCCTTTGTTCATTTTTTTTCCGCGAGTTTCGACCCCGCCCGGGAGCGAGCTCGGCGCCGATCCCGCCCCGCCGCTCCCCGGAGAGCTCGACCGGTTCGGTTCCGCTCGGATCGGACCCCGCCCGCGAGCGCCGCTCGGCTCGACGAGCTCGATGGGGATCCCGTCCGCGGGCGAGCTGGGCGTGGCTACACGTATGACCCGAAAGTAATTTTTTTTTTTTTTTTTTTTTTTTTTTTAATTTAACTCTGGTTTTTTCGTTCTTATCCTCGTACGGGGCCTCCTTTGTTCATTTTTTTTCCGCGAGTTTCGACCCCGCCCGGGAGCGAGCTCGGCGCCGATCCCGCCCCGCCGCTCCCCGGAGAGCTCGACCGGTTCGGTTCCGCTCGGCTTGATCAGCTCTGGTCGCTAGATCACTTGACAAAATTAGGTCAACAGGCAGATCAACTCGGGTCACCAACTAGATCAACTCAGGTCGCAAACTAGATCATCTCGGGTGGCTAGATCAACTCTGCTCGCTAGTCGGTAACTCATACTGCCATAATAAATTAGGTCACTACAACGACTCTGGTCGCTCGGTCGACTAAGGTGACTCAGGTCACTGGGTGGACTTGGTCGACTCGGTCGACTCGATCGACTCGGGTCACCGAGTTGACTCAGGTAGCCAAATCGACTCAGGTCGAGTCAGTCACCTGACCGACCCGGTCGACTCGGGTCGACGCAGTCAACTTGAGTCAACTCAGTTGACTTGGATCACCGGGTCGACTAGGGTGACTTAGGTCGACTCAGCTGACTCGGTTGACTCAGGTCGACTCAAGTCGACTTGGGTTGTCGGATCTACTCGGGCCTCTAGATTGCACGGGTCACTAGATCAACTCAAGTTGCTAGCGAGATCAGCTCAGGTCACCACACAGGTAACCAACTAGATCAACTCGGGTCACTAGATCAGCTTGGGTCACCAGCTAGATCAGCTCTAGTCGCTAGATCACCTGACAAAATCAGGTCACTAACTAGATCAGCCTGGGTCACCAACCATTTCATCTTAGGTCGCCAACTAGATCAGCTTAGGTCGCTAACTAGATCAACTCAGGTCGCCAGATCAGCTCTGGTTGCCAGCCAAAAACTTTGACTGCCATAATAAATTGGGTCACCACAGCGACTCGGGTCACCAGGTCGACTCGGTTGACTCGGGTCACCAGGTCGACTTGGTTGAATCAGGTCACTGGGTCGACTCGGTCGACTCGATGGACTTGGGTCACCAGGTCGACTTGGTTGACTCAGGTCACCGGGTCGACTCAGTCACCTGACTGACTCGGTCGACTCGGGATGACTCAGTTGACTCAGGTCATCGGATCGACTCGAGTCACCAAGTTGACTCGGGTCACCGGGTCGACTTGGGTTGTCAGATCGACTCGGGCCTCTGGATCAGTACGGGTCACTGGATCAACTCAAGTCGCTAGCGAGATCAACTCAGGTCACCACACGGGTCGCCAACTAGATCAACTCACATCGCCAGATCAGCTTGGGTCACCAACCAGATCAACTCTGGTCGCTAGATCACCTGACAAACTTAAGTCACCAGCCAGATTAGCTTAGGTCACCAGCCAGTAACTCTGACTACCATAATAAATTAGGTCACCACAGTGACTCAGGTAACTGGGTTGACTCAGTCGACTCAGGTCGACTCAGTTGACTCAGGTCACCGGGTCGACTCGATCGACTCAGTTGACTCGATTCACCGGGTTGACTTAGGTTACTGGGTTGACACGATCGACTCAGTTGACTCAGGTCATTGGGTGGACTCCGTTGACTTAATCGACTCAGGTCACCGGGTTGACTCAGTCACCTGACTGACTCGGGTCGACTTGGTTGACTCGGGTCACAAGGTCGACTTGGTTGACTCGGGTCATCAGGTCGACTTGGTTGATTCGGGTCATCGGGTCGACTCGGTTGAGTCGGGTCACCAGGTCGACTCAGGTCGACTTGGGTTACCAGATCGACTCAGGCCTCTGGATCAGGATGGGTTACTGGATCAACTCAAGTTGCTAGCAAGATCAACTTAGGTCACCACACGGGTCACCAACTAGATCAACTCTGGTCGCCAGATTAGCTTGGGTCACCAACCAGATCAACTCTGGTCTCCAGATCACCTAACAAAATTAGGTCACTAGCAACTTGGGTCACTGGGTCGACTCAATTGACTCAGGTCACCGGGTGAACTCGGTCGACTCAGTTGACTCGGGTCACCGGGTCGACTCGGTTGACTCGGGTCATTGGGTCGACTCGGTCGAGTCAGGTCACCAGGTCGACTCGATCGAGTCGGGTCATCGGGTCGACTCAGGTCGTCGGGTTGACTCAGGTCAACTCGGTTGACTCAGGTCACCGGGTCGACTCGGTTGACTTGGGTCACCGCATCGACTTGGTTGACTCAGGTCACTGCGTCGACTCGGTTGACTCAGGTCATCGGGTTGACTCGGTTGACTCGGGTCATCGGGTCGACTCGGTTGACTCAGGTCACTGGGTTGACTCAATTGACTCAGGTCACTGGGTCGACTCGGTTGACTCGGGTCACCGAGTCAACTCGAATCGACTTGGGTTGCCGGATCGACTCAGGCCTCTAGATTGGGATGGGTCACTAGATCAACACAAGTCGCTAGTGAGATCAACTCAGGTCACCACACGGGTCACCAACTAGATCAACTCAGGTCACCAAATCAGATTGGGTCACTAGCCAGATCAGCTCTGGTCGCCAGATCACCTCACAAAATTAGGTCGACAGCCAAATCAGCTTAGGTTGCCAACTAGATCAATTCAGGTCACCAGATCAGCTCTAGTCACCAGCCAGTAACTCTGACTGCCATAATAAATTAGGTCACCATAGTGACTCAGGTCGCTGGGTCGACTCGATCGACTCGGGTCACCAGGTCAACTCGGTTGACACGGGTCACTGGGTCGACTCGGTCGACTCTGTTGACTCGAGTCACCGGGTTGACTCGGTCGACTCAGGTCACTAGGTCGACTTAGGTCGACTCAGTCACCTGACTGACTCGGTCGACTTGGGTCGACTTGGTTGCCTCGAGTCATCGTGTTAACTCAGTTGACTCAGGTCATCGGGTCAACTCAGTTGACTCCGGTCATTGGGTCAACTCAGTTGACTCAAGTCATCAGGTCAACTTAGTTGACTCAGGTCACTGGGTCGAGTCGGTCGACGCGGTTGACTCAGGTCACCAGGTCGACTTGGGTTGCCGGATCGACTCGGGCCTCTAGATCAAGATGGATCATCGGGTCAACTCAAGTTACTAGCGAGATCAACTCAGGTCACCACATGGGTCGCCAACTAGATCAACTTGGGTCACCAGATTAGCTTGGGTCACCAGCTAGATCAGCTCTGGTCGCCATATCAGCTTATGTCACCAACTAGATCAACTCAGGTCGCCAGCCAATAACTTTGACTGCCATAATAAATTGGGTCACCATAGTGACTCGGGTCGCTAGGTCAACTTGGTTGACTCAGGTCATAGGGTCGACTCGGTTGACTCAGTTGACTCAGGTCATTGGGTCGACTCAGTTGACTCATGTCACTGGGTCGACTCGAGTCACCAGGTCGACTCGGTTGACTCAGGTCACTAGGTCGACTCGGGTCAACTCAGTCACCTTACTAACTTAGGTAGACTTGGTTGACTTGGGTCACCAGGTCAACTTAGGTCATCAGGTCAACACGGTTGACTCAGGTCACTAGGTCAACTCTGTCGACTCAGGTCACCAAGTCAGCTGGGTCGACTTAGTCAACTCTGGTCACCGGGTCGACTCAGTTGATTCGAGTCACCGGGTCACTGGGTCGACTCGGTTGGCTCGGGTCATCGAGTTGACCAGGTTGACTCGGGTCACTGGGTCGACTCGGTGGACTCGAGTCGACTCGATTGACTCAGGTCGAGTTGGGTTGCCGGCTCGACTCGGGCCTCTGGATCGGGATGGGTCACTGGATCAACTCAAGTCGCTAGCGAGATCAACTCAGGTCACCACACGGATCACCAACTAGATTTACTCAGGTCGCCATATCAGCTTGGGTCACCAACCAGATCAGCTCTTGTCACCAGATCACCTGACAAAATTAGTTCACCAACCAGATCAGGTTAGGTCACCAATTAGATCAACTCAGGTCGCTAGATTAGCTCTGGTCGCCAGTGAGTAACTCCGACTGCCATAATAAATTGGGTCACCACAAAAACCCTGGTCGCTGGGTCGACTCAGTCAACTCAGTCAACTTGATCAACTCGGGTCACCGGGTCAACTCGGGTCATCGGGTCAACTCGGGTCACTGGGTCGACTCGGTCGACGTGGGTCACCGAGTCGACTTGGGTTGCCGAATCAACTTAGGCCTCGAGTCGACTTGGGTTGACACGGGTCGACCTAGTCGACTCAGGTCACTAGGTTGACTCAATTGATTCAGGTCACTAGGTCAACTCAGTCGACTCTGGTTTACTCGGGTCGACTCGGTCACCTGACCGACTCGGGACACCACGTCGACTCAGTCGACTCGGTTGACTCGGGTCATCGAGTCGACTCGGTTGACTCGGGTCATCGAGTCGACTCGGTTGACTCAGGTCACTCGGTCAACTCGATAGACTCGGGTCACCGAGTCGACTTGGGTTGCCGGATTGACTCAGGCCTCTGGATCAGGACGGGTCACTGGATCAACTCAAATCGCTAGCAAGATCAACTCAGGTCACCACACGGGTCGCCAACTAGATCAACTTGAGTCACCAGATCAACTTGGGTCACCAGCCAGATCAGCTCTGGTCTCCAGATGACCTGACAAAATTAGGTCACTAGCCAGATCAGCTTAGGTCACCCACTAGATCAATTCAGGTTGCCAGCTCAGCTCTGGTCGCCAGCTAGTAACTTTAACTGCCATAATAAATTAGGTCACCACAGCGACTTGGGTCACTGGGTCGACTCAGTTGACTCGGGTCATCGGGTCAACTCGGTCGACTCAGTTGACTTGGGTCACCAGGTCGACTCGGTTGACTCGAGTCATTGGGTCGACTCAGTTGACTCGGGTCACTGGGTCGACTCAATTGAGTCAGGTCACTGGGTCGACTCGGTCAACTTAGGTCATCGGGTCGACTCAGTCACCTAACCGACTCGGTCGACTCAGGTCGACTCGGATCACCGGGTTGAATCGATCGACTTGGTTGACTCGGGTCACCGCGTCAACTCAGTTGACTCGGGTCGACTCGGTTGACTCAGGTCACTGGGTTGACTCAGTTGACTCAGGTCACCGGGTCGACTCGATTGACTCAGGTCACCGGGTCGACTCGGGTCACCGGGTCAACTCGGTTGACTCGGATGATCGAGTCGACTCGGTCGACTCGGATCGACTTGGGTTGTTGGATCAACTCAAGCCTCTAGATCAGGATGGGTCACTAGATCAACACAAGTCGCTAGCGAGATCAACTCAAGTCACCACACAGGTCGCCAACTAGATCAACTCGAGTCGCCAGATCAGATTGGGTCACCAGCCAGATCAGCTCTGGTTGCTAGATCACCTCACAAAATTAGGTCGACAGCCAAATTAGCTCTGGTCACTAGATCACCTCACAAAATTAGGTCGACAACCAGATCAGCTTAGGTTGCCAACTAGATCAATTCAGGTCGCTAGATCAACTCTGGTCGCTAGCCAATAACTTTGACTGCCATAATAAATTGGGTCACCACAGCGACTCGGGTCGCTGGGTCGACTCGGTCGAGTCGGGTCACTGGGTCGACTTGGTTGACTTAGGTCACTAGGTCAACTCGGTCGACTCAGTTGACTCAGGTCACCGGGTTGACTCGGTTGACTCAAGTCACCGGGTCGACTTAGGTCGACTCGGTTGACTTGGGTCACCAGGTCGACTCAATTGACTCAGGTCATCGGGTCAACTCAGTTGACTCAGGTCATCGAGTCGACTCGATCGACTCGGGTCACTAGGTTGACTCGGTCGACGCGGTTGACTCAAGTCACCGGGTTGACTTGGGTTGCCGGATCGACTTAGGCCTCTAAATCGGGATGAGTCACTTGGTCAACTCAAGTCGCTAGCGAGATCAACTCAGGTCACCACACGGGTCGCCAACTAGATCAACTCAGGTCACCACACGGGTCGCCAACTAGATCAACTCAGGTCGCCAGATCAGCTTGGGTCACCAGCTAGATCAGCTCTGGTCACCAGATCACCTAACAAAATTAGGTCACCAGCCAGATCAGCTTATGTCACCAACTAGATCAACTCGGGTCGCCAGCCAGTAACTTCGACTGCCATAATAAATTGGGTCACCACAGTGACTCAGGTCGCTGGGTCGACTCGGTTGACTCAGGTCACAGGGTCGACTCGGTTGACTCAAGTCATCGGGTCGACTCGGTTGACTCATGTCACTGGGTCAACTCAGGTCACCGGGTCGACTTAGTTGACTTAGGTCACCAGGTCGACTCAGTTGACTCAGGTCACCGAGTCGACTCGGGTCGACTCAGTCACCTTACTGACTTAGGTCAACTTGGTTGACTCAGGTCACCATGTCAACTCAGGTCATTGGGTTGACACGGTTGACTCGGGTCACTGGGTTAACTCTATCGACTCGGTTGACTCGGGTCACCGAGTCGACTCAGTCGACTCTGGTCACCGGGTCGACTTGGTTGATTCGGGTCACCGGGTCACTGGTCGACTCGGTTGGCTCGGGTCATCGGGTCGACTCGGGTCACTGGGTCGACTCGGTTGACTCAGGTCGACTGGGTCGACTTAGTCAACTCTAGTCACCGGGTCGACTCGGTTGATTCGGGTCACCGGGTCACTAGGTCGACTCGGTTGGCTCGGGTCATCGGGTCGACTCAGGTCACTGGGTCGACTCGGTTGACTCAGGTCGACTGGGTCGACTTAGTCGACTCTGGTCACCGGGTCGACTCGGTTGATTCAGGTCACCGGGTCACCGAGTCGACTCGGTTGGCTCAGGTCATCAGGTCGACTCGGTTGACTCGGGTTGCTAGCTCGACTTGGGTTGCTGGCTCGACTCGAGCCTCTAGATCGAGACGGGTCATTGGATCAACTCAAGTCGCTAGCGAGATCAACTCAGGTCACCACATGGGTCGGCAACTAGATTTACTCGAGTCACCATATCAGCTTGGGTCACCAACCAGATCAGCTCTTATCGCCAGATCACCTGACAAAATTAGTTCACCAGCCAGATCAGGTTAGGTCGCTAACTAGATCAACTCGGGGTGCTAGATCAGCTCTAGTCGCCAGTGAGTAACTCTGACTACCATAATAAATTAGGCCACCATAAAAACCCCGGTCGCTGGGTCGACTTGGTTGACTCAGGTCACCGGGTCGACTCAGTTGACTCGGGTCATTGGGTCGACTCGGTCAACTCGGGTCACCGGGTCGACTCGGGTCATCGGGTCACTGGGTCGACTCGGGTCACCGAGTCGACTTGGGTTGCTGGATTGACTCAAGCCTCGAGTCGACTTGGGTTGACACGGGTCGACCTAGTCAACTCAGGTCACCGGGTCGACTCAATTGATTCAGGTCACTAGGTTGACTCAGTCGACTCTGGTTGACTCGGGTCGACTTAGTCACCTGACCGACTCAGTTGACTCGGGTCACCACGTTGACTCGGTCGACTCGGTTGACTCAGGTCGACTCAGTTGACTCGGGTCATCGGGTCGACTCAGTTGACTCAGGTCACTCGGTCGATTCGGTTGACTCGGGTCACTTGGTCAACTCGGGTCGACTTAATCACCTGACTGACTTAGGTCGACTTAGTTGACTCGGGTCACCAGGTCGACTCAGTTGACTCAGGTCACTGGGTCAACTCTGTCGACTCAGGTCACCAGGTCGACTGGGTCAACTCAGTCGACTCAGGTCACCGGGTCGACTCAGTCACTTGACCGACTCGGTTGATTCGGGTCACTGGGTCGACTCGGTTGACTCAAGTCACTGGGTCGACTCGATTGACTCGGGTCGACTCGAGTGACTCGGGTCACCGGGTCAACTCGGGTTGACTCGGGCCTCTAGATCAGGAGGGGTCATTGGATCAACTCAAGTTTCTAGCGAGATCAACTCAAGTCACCACACGGGTCCCCAACTAGATTTACTCAGGTCACCATATCAGCTTGGGTCACCAGCCAAATCAACTCTTGTCGCCAAATCACCTGACAAAATTAGTTCGCCAGCTAGATCAGGTTAGGTCGCCAACTAGATCAACTCGGGTTGCTAGATCAGCTCTGGTCGCCAATGAGTAACTCCAACTGCCATAATAAATTAGGTCACCACAGAAACCCCAGTCGCTGGGTCGACTCGGGTCGACTCGATTGACTCGGGTCATTGGGTCGACTCGGTCAACTCGGGTCACCGGGTCGACTCGGTTGACTCAGGTCATCAGGTCGACTTGGGTCACTGGGTCGACTCGGGTCACCGAGTCGACTTGGGTTGCTGGATCGACTCAGGCCTCAAGTTGACTTGGGTTGACACGGGTCGACCTAGTCTACTAAGGTCTCCTGGTCGACTCGGGTCGACTCAATCGATTCAGGTCACTGGGTCGACTCAATCACCTGACTGACTCGGTCATCTCAGGTCACCATGTCGACTCGATTGACTCTTGTCATCGGGTTGACTCAGTTGACTCAGGTCACTGGGTCAACCGATTGACTCAGGTCACTGGGTCGACTCGGTCACCACACGGGTCACCAACTAGATCAAGTTAGGTAGCTAGCGAGATCAACTCAGGTCACCACACTGGTCCCCAACTAGATCAACTCGGATCGCCAGATCAGCTTGGGTCACCAGCCAGATCAGCTGTGGTCGCCAGATCAGCTTGGGTCACCACATTGACTCAGGTCGCCACATTACTTGGCCAACTCGGGTCACCAGCCAGATCAACTCAGGTGACTCGGTTGACTCAGGTTATCGGGTCGACTCGGGTCGACTTGGGTTGCCAGATCAACTCGGGCCTCGAGTCGACTTGGGTTGACTTGGGTCACCAGGTCGATGCGGGTTGTCAGGTCAACACGAGTCACCGGTTCGACATGGGTCGCCAGTTTGACACGGGTCACTGGGTCGACACGGGTCACTGGGTCGACGCGAGTCACTGGGTCGACGCGGGTCACTAGGTCGACGCAGGTCGCTGGGTTGACTCGGGTCGTCAAGTTGACTCGGGTCGCCGGGTCAACTCAGGTTATTGGATCGACTCGGGTCTCTAGATCAGGACAGGTCACTTGATCAACTCGGGTCACCACATGAGTCACCAATTAGATCAACTCAGGTCACCAGATCAGCTTGGGTCACTAGCCAAATCTGCTCTGGTCGCCAAATCACCTAACCGACTCGGGTCGCCAGCCAGATCAGCTTGGGTCACCACATCACCTGGCCAACTCGGTTCGCCAGATCAACTCAGGACACGACATCGACTCAGGTAGTTAGCTAGATCATCTCAGATCACCAGATCGCCCGATGAACTCAGGTCGGGTGGGGTCTCTAGATCGAGTCGAGTCACCAGATCAAGTCGGGTCCCGAGCCAGATCAACTCAGGTCACCACATCGACTCGGGTCACCAGCCAGATTAGGTCAGGTCACTAGATAGCCTGACCTACTTAGATCTCCAGTGAGTCTGTCCACTTTTTGAATGATTGACCCATACTCCTCTTCAAGTATTATCATAGTCAAGTCTCCGCTTCTAGCTCGACAATAAGAAGGGCGTGACTCCATGTATGGCCTGAGTGATTTTTTTTTAACTCTGGTTTTTTCATTCTTTTTGTCGTAGGGAGCCTCCTTTGTCTATTTTTTTTACAACTTTTGACCTCGCTCACGATCAAGCTAGGCCAACTCATTTAAACTTGGATCGCATAAATCTAATATGCACAATAGTAATGTTGATGAGTATGCAAACACATCAATGAAGTCATCTCAGTATGTCAAGTCCCCCAACTTAGATCACTCGAGTCGCATAAGTAACTCAGATAGCCATAATAAATTAGGTCACCATAGTGACTCGGGTCACTAGGTCGACTCAGGTCACGGGGTCGACTCGGGTCATCAAGTCAACTCAGGTTGCTGGGTTGACATAGCCGAATCGACTCAGGTCTTTGGATCGGGACGGGTCACTTGATCAACTCGTGTCGCTAGCCAAATCAACTTAGGTCATCACATGGGTCGCCAACTAGATCAACTCGGGTCGCTAGATCAGCTCTGGTCACCAGATCACCTGACCAACTTAGGTCGCCAACCAAATCAGCCTTGATCGCCACATTGACTCAGGTTGCCACATCACCTAGCCAACTTGGGTCGCCAGCCAGATCAACTCGAGTTGCCAGATCGACTCGGGACACCACATCGACTCAGGTAGTCAGCTAGATCATCTTGGATCCCTAGATCGCTCGATGAACTCAACTCAGGTGGGGTCTCTAGATCAAGTCGGGTCACCAGATCAAGTCGGGTCCTGAGCTAGATCAACTTAGGTCACCACATCGACTTAGGTCACCAGCCAGATCAGGTCCCTAGCCAGATCAACTCAGGTCACCACATCCAATATGCACAATAGTAATGCTGATGAGTATGCAAACTCATCAATGAAGTCATCTCAGTATGCCAAGTTGTCAAGTCCTCCAACTTAGATCAGTCGAGTCGCATAAGTAACTCCAACTACCATAATAAACTTAGATCACTCAGGTCGTTAGGTCGACTCGGGTTGCCGGCTTGACTCGGGTCTCTAGATCGCGATAGGTCGCTGGATCAACTCGGGTTGCTAGCTAGATTAACTCAAGTCACCACATCGACTTGGGTCATCACCTAGATCAGCTCAGGTTGCCACATCACCTAACCAACTCAGGTCAGGTCGGGTCACCAGATTAATTCGGGTCACCAGCCAGATCAACTTAGGTTGCCACATCAACTCGAGTATCCAGATAGATCAGCTCGGGTCACCAAATCACCTAACTAACTTAGGTCAGGTTGGGTTAGGTCTCCTGATCAGGTCGGGTCACCGGATCAACTCAGGTCGCTAATTAGATCAACTCGGGTCACTAACATGATCAACTCGGGTCAACACATCAGCTTATGTTGTTAACACATTCCAATATGCCAAGCTGTCTAGTTTGCTAGCTCGGATCACTCGAGTCGCATAAGTAACTCGTATTGCCAAAACAACTTGGGTCACCTAATTAACTCGAGTCATCAGATCGACTCGGGTCGCCAGATCGACTCGGGTCACCGGATCGACTCGAGTCCTCGAATCGACTCGGGTCACCGTATTGACGCAGGTCACCGGATCGACTCAGGTCTCCAGATCAGGATGGGTCGTCCGATCGACTCGGTTCATCGGATCGATTCGGGTATCCAGATAGATCAAATCAGGTCACCAAATCACCTGACTAACTTAGGTTAGGTCGGGTCTCTGGATCGAGTCGGGTCACCAGATCAAATTGGGTCTCCAGCCAGATCAACTCGGGTCAACACATCGACTCGAGTCACCAACCAGATCAACTTGGGTCGCCAGACCAACTCAGGTCAGGTCGGGTAAGGTCTCCAGATTGGGTCAAGTCGCGGGATCATTTCAGCTCGCCAGCCAGATCAACTCGAGTTGCTACATCGACTCGACTCGACTCGCCAACCAGATCAGCTCAGGTCATTAGATCACCTGACCAACTCGAGTCAGGTCGACGGATGAAGTCAGATCGCCAGATCAACTCAGGTCGCCAGCCAGATCAACTCAGATCATCACATCGACTTAGGTCGCCAGCCAAATCAGCTCGGGTCACCAAATCAACTCGGGTCACCAGCCAGATCAACTCGGGTTAACAAATTTGAGTTTTGACCCCACTCGCAAGCGAGCTAGGCTAACTCATTCAAACTTGGATCGCCTCAATCTAATATGCATAATAGTAATACTAACGAGTATGCAAACTCATCAATGAAGTCAACTAAGTATGCCAGCCTGATCAACTCAGGTCAACAAATTGACTCGGGTCACCAACCAGATCAACTCGGGTCACCAGATTGCCAGGCCAAGTTGGGTCGGGTCGGGTTGGGTCAGGTCTCTAGATCGGGTTGGGTCAGTTCTCTAGATCGGGTCGGGTTGCCAGATCAATTCTTGTCGCCAACCAGATCAACTCAGGTCGCCACATCGACTCGGGTCGTCAGCCAGATCAGCTCGGGTCACCACATCACCTAACCAACTCGGGTTAGGTCGGGTCACCCGATCAATTTGGGTCACTAAGTTGGGTGTGACTCCATGAATGGCACGAGTGGTTTTCTTTTTCAACTCTAGTTTTTTCATTCTTTTCATTGTACGAAGCCTCCTTTGTCTATTTTTTTAGGACTTTTGACCCCGCCCTGAGGATCGCCAACGAGCTCGACCGGATCCTGTCCGAGATCTTGCTCGTGAGCGAGCTCACCGGGATCCCGTCGCCAACGAGCTAGGCGTGACTCCATGGATGGCTCTAGTGATTTAAGTTTTTTATAACTTGAAAATTTTGTTCTTTTCCTTGTATAGAGCCTCCTTTATCCATTTTTTCCTACGAGTTTCGACCCCGCCAGCGACCTTGTTAAGTTCTCATCGCAGGTCTTGCCCTACTACCACGAAAGCCTCCCAGCGGTTATATGAAATGACCCCGGGTCATTTCAACACTGCGTCTAACAATAACTAGTCAGACTGCATCAAATGATGTCCACCTCGATCCATGCCAACTCATTCAAACTTGGATCACCTCAATCTAATATGCACAATAGTAATGCTGACAAGTATGCCAACTCATCAATGAAGTCGCCTTAGCATGCCAAGCTGTCAAGTCCCCCAACTTGAATTACTCCAGTCGCATAAGTAATTCGGATCATTGGATCGACTCGCATCGCCGAGTCAACTCGGGTTTCTGGATCGACTCGAGTCCCCAAAACAACTTGGGTTGCCAGTCGGATCAACTCGGGTCACCATCCAGATCAACTCAGGTCGCAAGATCACCTGACTAACTTAGATTGACGAAGTTGCCTAGCCAACTTGGATCGCTAGACTTGCCAGATCGACTCGAATCACTGGAGTCGTCAGATCGACTCAGATCTCTATTTCAAGTCGGCCCTATTGCCACGAAGGCATCCCAATGATAACCAGTCAGATCGCAAGTTAAATCACATCAAATGATGTTCACCTCGATCTGTGCTAACTCATTCAATCTTGGATCACCTCGATCCAATATGCCAAGCTGTCAAGTCCACCAGCTCAGATCACTCGAGTTGCATAAGTAACTCAGATCGCCAGAACAACTCGGGTCACCAGATCGACACAGGTCGTCAAATCCACTCGGGTTGCCGAATCAACTCGAGTCGTCGGATCGACTCGGGTCTCCAGATTAGGACGGGTTGTCAGATCGACTCGGGCCGCCAGCCAAATCTACTCGGGTCCCTACATCGACTCAGGTATCCATATAGATCATATTGGGTCGCCAAATCACCTGACTAACTAAAGTTAGGTCAAGTTTGGTCGGGTCAGGTCTCCGGATTGGGTCGGGTCACCGGATCAACTTGGGTCAACATATCGACTCGAGTCGCCAACCAGAACAACTCGGGTCACCAGATTGCCAGACCAACTCGGGTTGGGTCGGGTCAGGTCTTCAGATCGGGTCAGGTCACGGGATCATTTTGGGTCGCCAGCCAGATCAACTCGGGTCGCCACATCAACTCGACTCACCAACCAGGTCAGGTCGGGTCACCAGATCACCTGACCAACTCGGTCAGGTCGACGGATGAAGTCGGATCGCTGGATCAACTCAGGTCGCTAGCCAGATCAACTTGGGTCACCACACCAACTCAGGCCGCCAGCCAAATCAGCTCAGGTCGCGAGATCAACTCAGGTCAACAAATGTGACTTTTGACCCCACTCACAAGTGAGCTAGGCTAACTCATTCCAAGTCTCTCATGGAAAAGTCCATGACTTCCCATTCCTATACCTATGCTGACGAGTATGCCAACTCATCAATGAATTCGGCTCAGCATGCCAAGTTGTCAAGTCCCCCAACTTGAATTACTCCAGTCACATAAGTAATTTAGATCACCAGAACAACTCGGGTCACCGGATCGACTCAATTCGCCGGATTGACTTGGATCACCGGATCACTAGAGTCGGCAAAGTAACCCAGATCTCTAGGGTCATAACGGGATAGGTATTGTTTACGGATGTAACGACCTCTGAGATGAGCCCAACTCGTCAATCGGAGCCAGCTCGCCAATCTGATTGAGCTAGCCGATCTGAGCCAACTCACCGATTTGAGCTAGCAAGACACCTCTCAAGAATTGAGTTTGAGAACTTCTCCACTAATGAGTTGTCCTCAAGATGTGAACTTGCATCCAGATTAGGACTTGTGGCTTGCACGAGCCAATGTCATGAAGACCTCCTACGTACATGCAACCAATGCATCTCATAGTCCAACATAGTTCTGAACTAGCTCATTACGCCACCATCTCGCACATGTTCCAAGTCTCCCATGGAAAAGTCCCCAACTTCCCATTCCAATACCTAGTTGATTTCACCTCGGATCGAGTCCCCAACAAGATCCAATGCCACTCTGCACAAAGCAGTCCATGCTACTTCATGCAGCTCGAATGACACCTCGACTTGACTCTAAACCTTACCCAGGCCAAAACTATTAACAACTTGTCGCACAACCCCATGAATGCTCCTCGAATCAAGTCCCTGACATGACCCTACTCCTGAGTGCACCAAACAACTCCTTTGTTACACCTCGGATCGAGTCCCTTACATGTCAGTTCAAGTCAGTCGACGTGTTAGCTCTATTTCTAGTATGAGGTGATCTTGTCACATCAACACTACACCCATCCATTGTAAGTTAGCCATACCACCACAAAGTCATCCAACAGTCATTATGAAATGACCCCTATCACATCAAGCTGTGTTGGTTTGTTTCAAGTCGGCCCTATTGCCACGAAGGCATCCCAATGGTAACTAGTCAAATCGCATCAAATGATGTTCACCTCGATCTATGCCAATGCTGCCTATGATTGATTTGCTAGCTCTCTACGGATATTTTTGGATATGCCATTTGATACCTGAATGCTATGCATGGGTTCGTGCATAGACGATTCGAGCTGAGCTTAAGGATGTTGAGTTCTCAAGTGAATATGAATAGGCGAGTTGTTCTATGGAGTAGAACTCAGGAATGCATGATGGATTGAGCTCATCTCGCGGATCCGAGCCAGCTCGTTGATCCGATCCAGCTTGTCGATCTGAGCCAGCTCGACGATCCGAGCCAGCTCGTCAAGTTGAGCCTTTTACGAGATTTAAATTTTTTGCGACCTATCGACGTCGGCAAGCATTTGTATGGGGGAGAAAGACTCGGACTAATAACTTATCCTCGTAGGGGAGGTGTTGTTGGTGGATGTGAGGATTTTTGAGATGAGACCCAAGCTGGAACAAATTCTAGTGCGCATTGTGATTAGAGCTAAGCTAAAGGATATTGAGTTCTCAAAGGAATACAAATAGGCAAGTTGTTTTATGGAGTAGAACACGGGAATGCATGATGGATCCGATCCGATTTGAGCCGAGCCGGCTCGGCGATCCGAGCCAGCCAGCTTGGAAAACCGAGCCGGCTCGCTCGGCAAACCGTGCCAGCTCGCCGATTCGAGTCAGCTCGCTCGGTGATCCGAGCCAGCTCGCTTGGCGATCCGAGCCTTTTACGAGATTTTAAGTTTTTGTGACTTATCGGCGTCGGCAAGCATTTCTACGTGGGAGCAAGACTCGGACTAATAACTTATATAGGGGAGGTGTTGTTGGTGGATGTAAGGATCTTTGAGATGAGACTCGAGATGGAATGGATTCTAGTGCCCATTGTGATTCGAGCTGAGCTAAAGGATGTTGAGTTCTCAAGTGAATACAAATAGGTGAGTTGTTCTATGGAGTAGAACACGGGAATGCATGATGGATTGAGCTCAGCTCGTCGATCCGAGCCAGCTCACGGATTCGAGCTAGCTTGTCGAGCTGAGTCTTTTACGAGATTTAAAGTTTTCGTGACCTATCCGTGTCGGCGAGCATTTCTACGGGGGAGCAAGACTTGGACTAATAACTTATATAGGGGAGGTGGTGTTGGTGGATGGAAGGATCTTTGAGATGAGACCCGAGCTGGAACGGATTCTAGTGCGCGTTGTGATTCGAGTTGAGCTAAAGGATGTTGAATTCTCAAGTGATTACAAATAGGCGAGTTATTCCATGGAGTAGAACACGGGAATGCATGATGGATTGAGCTCAACTCGGCGATCCGAGCCAGCTCGGCGATCCGAGCCAGCTCGGCGATCCGAGCCAGCTCGGCGATCCGAGCCAGCTCGGCGATCCGAGCCAGCTCGGCGATCCGAGCCAGCCCGTCGAGCTGAGTCTTTTACAAGATTTAAATTTTTTGTGACCTTTCGGCGTTGGCGAGCATTTCTACGGGGGAGTAAGACTCGGACTAATAACTTATATAGGGGAGGTGTTGTTGGTGAATGTAAGGATCACTGAGATGAGACCCGAGCTGGAACGGATTCTAGTGCGCGTTATGATTCGAGCTGAGCTAAAGGATGTTCAGTTCTCAAGTGAATACAAAGAGGTGACTCATTCTATGGAGTAGAACATGGGAATGCATGATGGAATGAGCTCAGATCGCCGATCCGAGCTAGCTCGTCGATCCGAGCCACGGGTATGTACGATCCGAGCCAGCCCGTCGAGCTGAGTCATTTATGAGATTTAAATTTTTTGTGACCTTTCGGCGTTGGCGAGCATTTCTACGGGGGAGCAAGACTCGGACTAATAACTTATATAGGGGAGGTGTTGTTGGTGAATGTAAGAATCATTGAGATGAGATCCGAGCTGGAACGGATTCTAGTACGCGTTGTGATTCGAGCTGAGCTAAAGGATGTTCAGTTCTCAAGTGAATACAAAGAGGTGAGTCATTCTATGGAGTAGAACATGGGAATGCATGATGGAATGATCTCAGATCGTCGATCCGAGCTATCTCGTCGATCCGAGCCAGCTCGCTGATCCGAGCCATGGGTATGTAGGTAGTTTTCATGAGATCGGCTCGCCCGGCCCACAAGTCAAACATCGATTCTCTTATTAAGGGTGAGCCCTTGTCTAGCGTTTGGGTCGCTCGGTACAAGCTGTTCGATTTGTAATGTGTGCAAAGCTTTTGGGTTGATATTTGGAAGATTTAAATTTTTTGTGAGCTATTCTCCTCGTTTCACTTGATATTTTTGAAGATTTGAATTATTTGTGAGCTATTCTCCCCGTTTCCCTTGATTTTTTTGGAAGAATTGGAATTTTTGAGAGTTGTTCTCTTCGCCTCAAATTTCTACGGAAGAGCAAGACTTGGACTAATAACTTATATAGGGGAGGTGTTGTTGGTGAATGAAAGGATCTTTGAGATGAGACCCGAGCTGGAACGGATTCTAGTGCGCGTTGTGATTCAAGCTGAGCTAAAGGATGTTCAGTTCTCAAGTGAATACAAAGAGGTGAGTCGTTTTATGGAGTAGAACACGGGAATGCATGATGGAATGAGCTCAGATCGACGATCCGAGTCAGCTCGCTGATCTGAGCCACGGGTATGTAGGCAGTTTTCATGAGATCGGCTCGCCCGGCCCACAAGTCAAACACTGATTCTCTTATTAAGGGTGAGCCCTTGTCTAGCGTTTGGGTCGCTCGGTACAAGCTGTTTGATTTGTAATGTGTGCGAAGCTTTTGGGTTTGATATTTGGAAGATTTGAATTTTTTGTGAGCTATTCTCCTCGTTTCACTTGATTTTTTTGAAGATTTGAATTATTTGTGAGCTATTCTCCCCATTTCCCTTGATTTTTTGGAAGATTTGGATTTGTTGCGAGTTGTTCTCTTCGCCTCAAATTTCTACGGAAGAGCAAGACTTGGACTAATAACTTATATAGGGGAGGTGTTGTTGGTGAATGCAAGGATCTTTGAGATGAGACCCGAGCTGGAACGGATTCTAGTGCACGTTGTGATTCGAGCTGAACTAAAGGATGTTTAGTTCTCAAGTGAATACAAAGAGGTGAGTCATTTATGGAGTAGAAGACGGGAATGCATGATGGAATGAGCTCAGATCGCCGATCCGAGCTAGCTTGTCGATCCGAGCCACGGGTATGTAGTCAGTTTTCATGAGATCGGATCGTCCGGGCCACAAGCTAGCTATTTTTTGTGAGCTATTCTCTTTGTTTCCTTTGATTTTTTTGGAAGACTTGCATTTTTTGTGAGCTATTCTCTTCGTTTCAATTGAATTTTTGGAAGTTATGCATTTTTTGTGATGTAGTCTCTTCGTTTCACTTGCATTTTTGGGAGATTTGATTTTTTTTGTGAGCTATTCTCTTCTTTTCCCTTGAATTTTTTTTTGCAAGACTTGCATTTTTTGTGAGCTATTCTCTTCGTTTCAATTGAATTTTTAGAAGTTTTGAATTTTTTGTGATCTATTCTTCTTTGTTTCACTTGTATTTTTGAGAGATTTGAAATTTTTGTGAGATATTCTCTTCGGCTCAAATTTCTACGGAAGTGCAATACTTGGACTAATAACTTATATAGGGGAGGTGTTGTCCGCGGAAGCTCCCCCATGCCCCTCTAATAGAATCAGTGCTAGTGATCCCGTTTTGAAATCCGACGGACGGATGGATGAGCAGGTCGGATTTCAAAACGGGATCAGCAGCACTGATTCCATTAGAGGGGCATGAAGCCACCTGATTGCTATGCGGGGGCTGCTCAAAGTCCCGTCTTTCGAGTCGCTCGACGGCGCAAGTCGGAAAGGGTTCGACAGCGGTTGTCGTTCCAATGCGTCGTCGCAGTGACATGGAAGGCGATCTTCGGGTTAGCCCTTGTCTAGCTTTTGGGTCGCTTGGTACAAGCGATCTGCTATGTACTTTCCGCGAACCCCTATCCGGGTACTCGTTAGCTATGCATTGGCTCTTGCATGTGTGGAACGGAGAGATGCGGCCTTCACAGGGAGTCGGCCTGAAATAGTTCTGTGCGTGCGAATGGAGCCGCGTATAGCTTTTGGGTCGTTTGGATAGGGTGCCCCTCCAAGCGAATCAGTGCTGGTGCTCGGACGGATTTGCGGCTCAGATTTAAAATGTGAGGAGCATGCCTGATTTTATTTGAGGGGCATGAAGCCACCTGATTGCTATGCGGGGGCTCCCCTGGGTCGTCTCTTTTGGGTCACTCGATGGCGCAAGTCGGAGAAGGGTTCGACAACGGTAGTCGTTCCAGCGCGTCGTCATTAGTGATACTGAAGTCGATCTGTGTGCAGCCCCCGTCTAGCACTTGGGTCTGCATGCCGCAAGAAGATTTGAATTTTTTGTGAGTTAAAGTCTTTTTCTTTTTTTCGTTTCACTGGAGTTTTTGCGAGATTTGAAGTTTTTGTGAGCTATTCTCTTCGTTTCACTTAAATTTTTTGTGAGCTATTCTCTTCGTTTCACTTGAATTTTTGGAAGTTTTGAGTTTTTTGTGAGCTATCCTCTTCGTTTCACTTGAATTTTTGCAGGATTTGAATTTTTTGTGAGCTATTCTTCTTTGTTTCACTTGGTTTTTTGGAAGATTTGAATTTTTTGTGAGCTATTTTCTTTGTTTCCCTTGTTTTTTTTTGGAAGACTTGCATTTTTTGTGAGCTATTCTCTTCTTTTCCCTTGATTTTTTTTTTGCAAGACTTGGATTTTTTGTGAGCTATTCTCTTCATTTCAATTGAATTTTTGGAAGTTTTGAATTTTTTGTGATCTATTCTCTTTGTTTCACTTGTATTTTTGAGAGATTTGAAATTTTTGTGAGATATTCTCTTCGGCTCAAATTTCTACGAAAGTGCAATACTTGGACTAATAACTTATATAGGGGAGGTGTTGTCCGCGGAAGCTCCCCCATGCCCCTCTAATAGAATCAGTGCTGGTGATCCCGTTTTGAAATCCGACAGACGGACGGATGATTAGGTCAGATTTCAAAATGGGATCAGCAGCACTGATTCCATTACAGGGGCATGAAGCCACCTGATTGCTATGCGTGGGCTGCTCAAAGTCCCGTCTTTCGGGTCGCTCGATTGCGCAAGTCGGAAAGGGTTCGACAGCGGTTGTCGTTCCAATGCGTCGTCGTTGTGACATGTAAGGCGATCTTAGGGTCAGCCCCCGTCTAGCTTTTGGGTTGCTTTGGTACAAGCGATCTGCTATGTACTTTCCGCGAAACCCTATCCGGGTACTCGTTAGCTATGCGTTGTCTCTTGCATGTGTGCAACGAAGAGATGCGGCCTTCACAGGGAGTCGGCCTGAAACAGTTCTGTGCGTGCGAATGGAGCCGCGTATAGCTTTTGGGTCGTTTGGATAGGGTGCCCCTCCAAGTGAATCAGTGCTGGTGCTCGGATGGATTTGCGGCTCGGATTTAAAATGTGAGTAGCATGCCTGATTTTATTGGAGGGGCATGAAGCCACCTGATTGCTATGCGGGGGCTCCCCTGGGTCGTCTCTTCTGGGTCACTCGATGGCGCAAGTCGGAGAAGGGTTCAACAACGGTAGTTGTTCCAGCGCGTCGTCATTAGTGATACTGAAGTCGATCTGTGGGCGAGCCCCGGTCTAGCATTTGGGTCTGCATGCGGCAAGAAGATTTGAATTTTTTGTGAGTTAAGTCTTTTTCGTTTCACTGGAGTTTTTGCGAGATTTGAAGTTTTTTGTGAGCTATTCTCTTCGTTTCACTTGAATTTTTGGAAGTTTTGAATTTTTTGTGAGCTATTCTCTTCGTTTCACTTGAATTTTTTGAAGTTTTGAATTTTTTGTGAGCTATTCTCTTCCTTTCACTTGAATTTTTGCAGGATTTGAATTTTTTGTGAGCTATTCTTCTTTGTTTCACTTGGTTTTTTCGAAGATTTGAATTTTTTGTGAGCTATTCTCTTTGTTTCCCTTGATTTTTTTTTGGAAGACTTGCATTTTTTGTGAGCTATTCTCTTCGTTTCAATTGAATTTTTGGAAGTTATGCATTTTTTGGTGATGTAGTCTCTTCGTTTCACTTGCATTTTTGGGAAATTTGATTTTTTTGTGAGCTATTCTCTTCTTTTTCCTTGATTTTTTTTGCAAGACTTGGATTTTTTGTGAGCTATTCTCTTCATTTCAATTGAATTTTTGGAAGTTTTGAATTTTTTGTGATCTATTGTTCTTTGTTTCACTTGTATTTTTGAGAGATTTGAAATTTTTGTGAGATATTCTCTTCGGCTCAAATTTCTACGGAAGTGCAATACTTGGACTAATAACTTATATAGGGGAGGTGTTGTCCGCGGAAGCTCCCCCATGCCCCTCTAATAGAATCAGTGCTGGTGATCCCGTTTTGAAATCCGACAGACGGACGGATGATTAGGTCGGATTTCAAAACGGGATCAGCAGCACTGATTCCATTAGAGGGGCATGAAGCCACCTGATTGCTATGCGGGGGCTGCTCAAAGTCCCGTCTTTCGGGTCGCTCGATGACGCAAAGTCGGGAAGGGTTCGACAGCGGTTGTCGTTCCAATGCGTCGTCGCTGTGACATGGAAGGCGATCTTCGGGTCAGCCCCCGTCTAGCTTTTGGGTTGCTTTGGTACAAGCGATCTGCTTGTACTTTCCGCGAAACCCTATCCGGGTATTCGTTAGCTATGCGTTGTTTCTTGCATGGGTGGAACGGAGAGATGCGGCCTTCACAGGGAGTCGGCTTGAAACAGTTCTGTGCGTGCGAAAGGAGCCGCGTATAGCTTTTGGGTCGTTTGGATAGGGTGCCCCTCCAAGTGAATCAGTGCTGGTGCTCGGACGGATTTGCGGCTCGGATTTAAAATGTGAGTAGCATGCCTGATTTTATTGGAGGGGCATGAAGCCACCCGATTGCTATGCGGGGGCTCCCCTGGGTCGCCTCTTTTGGGTCACTCGATGGCGCAAGTCGGAGAAGGGTTCGACAACGGTAGTCGTTCCAGCGCGTCATCATAGTGATACTGAAGTCGATTTGTGGGCGAGCCCCCGTCTAGCTCTTGGGTCTGCATGCCGCAAGGAGATTTGAATTTTTCGTGAGTTTAAGTCTTCGTTTTTCCTTGATTTTTTTTTGGAAGACTTGAATTTTTGGAAGTTCTGAATTTTTTTGTGAGCTATTATCTTTCGTTTCACTTGAATTTTTGCAAGATTTGAAATTTTTGTGAGCTATTCTCTTTGTTTCACTTGGTTTTTTTTGGAAGATTTGAATTTTTGTGAGCTATTCTCTTTGTTTCCCTTTGTTTTTTTTTTTTTTGTTTTTTTTTGGGAAGACTTGCGTTTTTTGTGAGCTATTCTCTTCGTTTCAATTGAATTTTTGGAAGTTATGCATTTTTTGTGATGTAGTCTCTTCGTTTCACTTGGTTTTTTGGAAGATTTGAATTTTTTGTGAGCTATTCTCTTTATTTCCCTTTGATTTTTTTGGAAGACTTGCATTTTTTGTGAGCTATTCTCTTCGTTTCAATTGAATTTTTGGAAGTTATGCATGATGCATTTTTTGGGAGATTTGATTTTTTTTGTGAGCTATTCTCTTCTTTTCCTTTGAATTTTTTTTGCAAGACTTGCATTTTTTGTGAGCTATTCTCTTCGTTTCAATTGAATTTTTGGAAGTTTTGAATTTTTTGTGATCTATTCTTCTTTGTTTCACTTATATTTTTGAGAGATTTGAAATTTTTGTGAGATATTCTCTTCGGCTCAAATTTCTACGGAAGTGCAATACTTGGACTAATAACTTATATAGGGGATGTCACGGGCTTGGGAGGAACCCGTGCGGCACTGGCATAAAATCGTCCAAGTCTAATGCAATGCAAGAGATCTTGAAAGAATCCAGACTACGCCTAACACAGTACGCAACACGAAAGCTTTAAGATCTGAACATCCCAAGTGCACAATGAAATCCGCTAAGTAACTGATGCAAGAAATAATGCAGTGCAACACTCCAGTCCAGATTTATGGCGAGGCGATGCCTCCAGAATTCTTCATCAATTGATCCCAATTACAAAGACAAAATGGAGTCTATGTTGAAAAACACAGATCGCCCCTAAAAGTTATGCATTTGAGCCAAACAGACTTAGCTCAATGCTGATACAATAAAACAATGCAACCCCAGGCTGCAACACAAGCATGCAACGAATCTGCTCCAAGTCGTCGCCAAAGGAAGTCGCACTTCTGCACTGCTCCTCTGCCGAAAACCTTCGCAAGTCACTTCGCTCTGCTCTGATTGACTCCCGATTTCGCTCTCAACTCCGATCTGCCAAGAATGAGCCAAGGCCTCCGCCTTTATACCAAATGACCTCGGAAGAAGCGGTCCCAGATTTAGGTCCGCACCTAAATTGAAACGCCACGGAATCAACGCAATCGCCAAGCAAATACAAAGCCGCAGCTCCAACGGCTAGATCTGCAACGGCTAGTTACATCCACGATGCAACGCAACAAGCAATGCCGCCCGCTAATTCCGCAAATGATGCCGCCACGCTAAGAACAACTCAAGTAGCCGTTACACCATTGCATTCTCCAAGACATAAAATCCCGTCGGCCCATATAAACAGAAATGAATCATTGGCGACTTGAATTCCATTCGCGTCGGCCCAGCTGCACAACAAATTGATCAAGTCGGCCCTGCGAATACAAAAAGTCTTCACTGCAACGAATCTACACAAGGCAAATACATTCAATGAAGCTGCATTCCTTCGACAAGAACAACTTGTGACACTTCCAAGTCTCCAACTCGGATCCAAACAGCTCACAAAAATGATTCACAGTCTAGCCCTGTGACATCCTCCCCCACTTAACCAAGAGGCGACGTCCTCGACGCCTGCAACGCACCTAGACAAAATGACGCTGCGAGAGGGTCGATCCCGTGAAGAGATCAGTTAAGTTGCATTGAGTTCCCTTTGGCAAGGAACCCAACCAACACCTTCACTGCATTCTGCTGCTGTTCTCCCCAGACCCAATCTCCATGCAAGCAATCCAACAGAGGCCGCACGACTTCGGAATAGTTTGCAAAAGAACTTCTACAAAAACTACTCACGCCCAGAAATCGCCGCAAGTCATGAACATTCTGAATCTGTTCACAAGTACCAACTGTCGAAGTTGCACTGATCTGGCTCAAATCAGGAACTGCAAAGTCATCTATGTAGAGCAACCCATGCTGCTCAGAATCCGCCACGGCAACATGATCACTTGGCGAATAGACATCTTGCATCGAACTCAATGAAGTCGATGTCACTGCTGAATCTGCACCACTCAATATAGGAACAAAACACGTCTGCCTTGCATCCAAAATCATGACACATCCCCAACAAGGAGCAAAGACAACATTAGTCTGTCTCAAGAAATCTAAACCCAAAATCAAATCATACCGATCCATCTCCAAGGCTACCAAGTCGACAGATCCGTGCCAAGCGCCAAGCTGCAAGGAAATATTGCAAATCGCTCCGCAGACCCGCAATGCAGATGCATCAACTGTCACACAAGTCGCATCAGTCCAGTCGATCTGCAACCCAAGTCTCCTAGCATGCTCCACCGATACAAAGTTATGCGATGCGCCCGAATCGATCAAGGCCTTCATTTTGCAACCCTCCAAGATTGCCTCAATGAAGCACAGCTCCGGCCGATCCAAAGCCCTCGGAACAGATCCAGATCTGGGGCTCAAATACAAACTGTTCAGCACCAATGCACCAATCCGTGGCACCGATTCCTCCTGTGACAGCATTGCATTGACCCGCATCCGATCAGGACATTCTCTGGCAAAATGATCGGGCTTTCCACAGAGAAAACAATCCCGATTCCTCTTCTTCTCCTTTTCTTCATACACAGGCTCAGTTTCATCCGATTTCTGCTTCTTAGCTTTCCTGTCGCCATTCCGCTTGTCATTCTTCGGACGAAAGTGAGGTGCGCTGTCAGACTTGGCTCCCCCAAATCCCATCGCCGCGTCACCCTTGTAGTCGAGCAACCCTTCTGCCACGGTGATTGCTTCGGCCAAAGACTGCACCTGATGTCTTCTCACTTCCTCAGCCGCCCAAGGTTGTAAGTTACGCATGAAAAGAAAGAACTTCTCCCAGTCACCCAGTTTGTCGCATTCCAAGTCCAACACTCGGAACTGCTTCACATAATCTCGGACTGTGCCAGTATGTTTCAACTGATCAAATCGTGCTCGGTTTACCCAATCAGAGTTCCCAGGACGGAACTGATCACGAAGTGCTCCCTTCAAGTCAGTCCACGTCTTGATCACTTTGACATTCTTTCCAGCCCGTTCGTCAGCCAAATGTGTCCGCCACCATAACTTAGCACTTCCAGTCAAGCAAGAAGTGACTTTCTTGACCTGCATTGCATCAGTCAAGTTTGTCACCTCTGAAAGGTACTCATCCACATCCCAAAGGAAATTGTCAAGGGCCTTGTCGTCACGATCTCCGTCATAAGATCCGATCTGATTCGAAGCCTCTGATCCAATCTTTCCTCCTTGTAACATCGCATGATGGAGGGCCTGTCCCTCTTTCAAAAACTTGACCTCCTCCCGTAATGCATCATACTGCTCGGTCAGTTTCGCCATCATCTCCAGCAACCGCTCAACAGGACTGTCATTCTCCAACGCCTCAAGTCTTGCCTCATGGTTTTGAAGCCAATCCTTCTGCTTCATAGTTCCACGCATCGCTCGACTTTCCACAGGCTGAGACTGCTCCGCATCAAATCCACTATCCGCATCGGTCATGGTGCACCCCACAAATCAGATCTCTGCAAGAAGACTGCTCCGAAATCCAATTCCGAATCAGAACTGCTCTGATACCAACTGTCACGGGCTTGGGAGGAACCCGTGCGGCACTGGCATAAAATCGTCCAAGTCTAATGCAATGCAAGAGATCTTGAAAGAATCCAGACTACGCCTAACACAGTACGCAACACGAAAGCTTTAAGATCTGAACATCCCAAGTGCACAATGAAATCCGCTAAGTAACTGATGCAAGAAATAATGCAGTGCAACACTCCAGTCCAGATTTATGGCGAGGCGATGCCTCCAGAATTCTTCATCAATTGATCCCAATTACAAAGACAAAATGGAGTCTATGTTGAAAAACACAGATCGCCCCTAAAAGTTATGCATTTGAGCCAAACAGACTTAGCTCAATGCTGATACAATAAAACAATGCAACCCCAGGCTGCAACACAAGCATGCAACGAATCTGCTCCAAGTCGTCGCCAAAGGAAGTCGCACTTCTGCACTGCTCCTCTGCCGAAAACCTTCGCAAGTCACTTCGCTCTGCTCTGATTGACTCCCGATTTCGCTCTCAACTCCGATCTGCCAAGAATGAGCCAAGGCCTCCGCCTTTATACCAAATGACCTCGGAAGAAGCGGTCCCAGATTTAGGTCCGCACCTAAATTGAAACGCCACGGAATCAACGCAATCGCCAAGCAAATACAAAGCCGCAGCTCCAACGGCTAGATCTGCAACGGCTAGTTACATCCACGATGCAACGCAACAAGCAATGCCGCCCGCTAATTCCGCAAATGATGCCGCCACGCTAAGAACAACTCAAGTAGCCGTTACACCATTGCATTCTCCAAGACATAAAATCCCGTCGGCCCATATAAACAGAAATGAATCATTGGCGACTTGAATTCCATTCGCGTCGGCCCAGCTGCACAACAAATTGATCAAGTCGGCCCTGCGAATACAAAAAGTCTTCACTGCAACGAATCTACACAAGGCAAATACATTCAATGAAGCTGCATTCCTTCGACAAGAACAACTTGTGACACTTCCAAGTCTCCAACTCGGATCCAAACAGCTCACAAAAATGATTCACAGTCTAGCCCTGTGACAGGGGAGGTGTTGTTCGCGGAAGCTCCCCCATGCCCCTCTAATGGAATCAGTGCTGGTGATCCCGTTTTGAAATCCGACAGACGGATGGATG
>BSBK01011459.1:0-94796 GCA_027943335.1 Chamaecyparis obtusa
TTCCATGATGAGAATCAACAAGTGCTGAAGATGCATCCAAGTAGTCATCACATTTTGCAAGATCTGAAACACTATGATCATCATGCTGAATAGTAGAGCCCATGTCTGAAAAGTAGGAGGTGGAGGAGTAGGAAGATCAACACTTGTCTCAACACCAAAATGATTCAAGTGCCCAAAATACTCCTCATAATTATCTCTTGGCAAATGGATGGGTACATCATGAATATCATCATCATTATCAACAAAATTTGAAAAAGAATACAAGCGTGATGTATGATCAACAACTCCCATAGCTATGACATCTCTAGTCTCCATGGCCTAATGTAGACATAATCAAGGAGTGAACTCAACAATTTTACCTTGTGCCCCATGTGTAATTTGGTAAATAGAAAGGAGATTAGTGGTCAAGGATGGTACACAAAGAACATCATTGAATGTCCCCTCTCCCATAGGAATAGAACCTTTCTTACAAACTCTCATGAATGTGTTGTTACCCATCAAAATATTAGGAGAATTACAAGGCTCAATAGAAGAAAACATATCCATAGAAGATGCCATATGATGTGATGCACCTGAATCAAGAAGCCATTTACCTTGCTCAGGATGTGTGGAAGCCAAGAGTTCTTGTCCTTACCTTTATCATTGGATGATGATGAAGATGTAGAAAGCTGTCGAATGTGTAGAAGAAGGAGCAAACACTAATGAGGGAAACTTAATGTTGTGCTTCTAAATAATGTGAGTTAGCTCATCAATCTTTTTTTGAAAACACTTATGCTCATCGTGTCCTAGCTTTTTACAATATGCACATTTATCTCTCTTTCTTTCTAGATGATTCCTCTCTTGAAGAGGACTTGGATTCAATATTATTTAGTGAAGAAGATTCATTACCTTTGTCATGAGGCTTAGGATCCTTGTTTTGTTTCTTTCCTTTGTCATTAGAAGCCTTTGATGGTAGACTCACTTGCAATCAATGCTTGATGTGTGGGAGGATTCAATTGACCCATGTGTGCCAACTTTGCTTGTTCCCTTGCGAGTTGTGCTACGAATTCATCAAGAGAGGGAAATTTGTATGCACTACCAAGAGCATCCATAGTAGCATAGAATGTAGAAACAAAGATAGAATAATCAGGACCAAGCTTGGAAAGAATAGAAAAGATCAATTGTTCATCCCCTTTAACAATGCCACATGAAGAAAGCTCCAATCTAATAAAAATTTAACTTAGAGAAAAAGTCTTAAATATTGTAAAAATCACTAGGATTGAGACCTATGAGATCATTCTCTAATCTAAATTTTCTCATTCTATCAGGTTTACCAAAGAGTCCTTCCAATGTGACCCAAGCATCATGAGGATGTGTGCAAGATGCAATATGAAAGTGTAAGTCACAAGAGATGGATGATCTAAGAGAGCCAAGTGCTTTATCCCTTTGAGCCTTTTTGGAACACCTGTTTGAGGTTTCTTGATCCTGCCCAATAGTCAATCTAAGCAATCCAAGACTCAACAAATCATCACTTAAAGAAACTTTCCATTCATGGTAGTTATATGGAGTGAGGATTTTAAACCTTTGAATTATCCATATTGCAACCAAATAATGACTAATAACTACTGATAACTTCTTCAAATAACTGATGCAAATCAGAAAACTATTATATAAGGATTAACCAGTGCAAATATAGCCCCAAAATAGCCTATTTCTGAAAGTGATATATCCACCCCAAGTCACTCAAATTTGATTATAGATCTGGAAAGTAGATAAAAAATCATGCATTTTCAAACAAAATTTCACCTCAAAATGTTACCGTATGTGCCCAAACGAAGCTCTGGAAGTTGCATAAATCAGGAACAGATAGGTACAATCAAGAAAATTTGCAATTTCTGATACATCTATCAACCAAATCACCAAAATAATACCACCACTAGATTCTTCATGAAATTATACCCAATTTTTAAAAAAATTACTCAAAAAAAGGAGCAAAATTGAGCAAGATATGGCCCTCTGAAGTTGGACTCCCAATTCAAAAACTCCAATGGTGAAGGCTCAAAAATTTCCAAACCCACTGACATCATAAAATCCAATGGATTAAATTTGACAGTCAAATGGCCATCAGAAAAATCCAATTTTGCCTGTTTTGATGGCTAAACATCCATCAATTTTAGGCTCACAAGAAAAATGATGTCAGTGAAAATATCTACTCCTAGGTGACGTGGTAGTACAAAATGCTAACTGGGCATATGGATGGTCTATGTGGTAGGGTGATGTGGTAGTGATGTCACCTACTAATTGTGTAGTGTGATGATGTCACCAGATTATGTGGCACTGCTGACTGTGCCAGTGACGTTGCCGCAAGGCGGCATCGGTGTCAGCCACGTGGCGGCCTGCTGTGCGCTGGCTAGTAGCGGAGGATTGGTGGCACAGGTTTATCCCACATTGATCATGGATTTGGGCATGGACCTAAATATATGAAAATGCCCAGCTGTAATTGTAAAGAAGCCAACGGGCTTGACTTTTCGCTTGCCTTCGGGCTTGAGTGTTGTTTGAAGTGCGTGTTGTGGTGATGTCATGCTGACTGTTGTAGGGAAAGTTGATACCACGACAAATGGCAGGGCACGTACGATGCCTAATAAAATAATGTTTTACAGAGATAACAAATTCTAGAAATAATTGCAGAATAAAAAAATATTATTTTTTTTTACAAAATTGTACCGCAGAGGTGGCAGATCGGGCTGTATGGTCTGATTTGCAAAAAAAAATTTGCCTCGATTTGGACTTTCACTGAATATGGGTGAGTTTATAGTTGATTTTAACCAAAATAGCCTCTCAGATGCAATGGTGAGGTCAGATCTACTCCAAGACATCCTCTACCGCACGCTGGTTCCCAGATCTGAGATTTGGACCTTCAAAGCTTGTATTAAGATCTCTTCAATCGGCTAATCCAAAATGCTCCAATGGCTTTGATACCATGTAAGAATTTGCAAATAGCAAAGATTGAACCAAGGATCTAGAGGTTGAAGAAAATCACAAGAGAGATAATATGAATGCAATGATGGATTGAATTGATCCAATGAATTCACCTTGAATGTTGATTGATGATTACATAATAGGCCTCCTTATATAGGAAAGGCAATAAGAGAGAATGATAAGGAGCTAATAAGCTATCACCTATGCTAGGTGTAATCACGTGTCCACCAAATTGTGGATCATCCTCCATTATGCAATAAAGTATGTGCAATGGGATTAGGATGATAATGTGATAAGAGCACGAAAGGTGGATCTCACACACAAAAGGGTATGTGATGACAACTATCACACCTTAAAGTGGAAATTCTCCTACACCATGTGCTTAATGAGGTGCAAACTCCTAGGTGTCTCAATCACAAACTACTATGCAATGTATTATCCTAAGTAAGATTAAGTTAAGTGTAATTAGGAATATTTAATTACACCAACAAATTTGAATAAAAATGTATGATCACATACATGTATAGATATGAATGTGTGTATAAATAGACACACACACACACAGATATGTATACATATACATATTCATATATAGACACATACATACAGTCATAGAGATATAAACCCACACACATATAGTACAATAGGGAAATACAATCAAAGTGGATTGTCCCTCTTTCCTTATTGCACAATTAGAAAGAAGATAACCCACTAGGCTCAAGTAGGAATTAAATGTGAAGAGTGTGCAATAATCATTTTTTGTGATTGGTTACAAGGAGTTGATAATAGGATGAATTTCATTTGATTGGATAATGTTGGATGATACAAGGTAGAAGGCTATGTAAGAAAAAGTGACACACTTCAAGATATACAATAAAAAAAAAGAGACAACAACCTGCAATGACCTGAAATAACAACCAAATGGTGGTACTAGATTGTGGTTTTAATGTGATCTTAAATTAGAGGGTATATGAATGCATTGTGCATTATGTACCCAAGTATAGAACGCCTTGCATGTTTTATGTTGGAAACTAAAATTGAAACAATTGTTGCACTATCATTGATGTCAAACCTTAACTGGTAAGATAGTTTCTATCTAAGAAAGAACCATATCTATTGATTGATGAAAAGGATAAGGGAAAGGAATAACAAGAAGAACTTAAGGAAAGGTTGAGTTATTTGATACTTCAATGGGTACTTGATTATTTGGCACATTGATAAGATAATGTATTGTTTATCTAAGTAAGAAGAAAGACTAAAGAAGTAGGCTTAACTGAGAAAAAGTGAAGAAATATATTTTAAGTTGAGTGATGTTAGTGTCAACCAAGCGTTAGTATATGCCAAGTAAATTTAGTGTCGACTGAACATCAGTTTATGTTGAGTGATAGGAAATTGTTGAGCGACAGTGTTAGCCGAGAAAGATAGTTTGAAGAGATGACCAAGTTATATAGTGATGATCGAGGAGATGAGCACAATATTGTTCGAGTGTAAGTAATTTACATTTGAAGGAATAATTTATATCCCCAACCGGCATAGTTGAATTCTTGGGTTATGTAAATCGTGTTGACTTTATTAATTGATTGTATGGAGAATTTAATGCATGGTAAATTGTTTTATTATGGATTCAATGAGGAGATTGAAGATGTACCTAGAAGGAAGGATGAAGAACTTAAATGATTGGAAGGAATAAATGAATCTGACCTAAACCTAAGATATATGGAGGAGATTAAATGACAAAAGATGGATCTACTTATTAAGTAGATATAAAGGAAAACCTAATTGTGAGGTTACAGAGTATGCTAGAGTTGTTGATGTTATTGACTGATAAGTCTAAGTAGAAGGATGAAGGTGAAGGATTTGATTAGGGTTGTGATTGCTTGAAGTGAATACCGAGTAGATTAGTGATGGAGATTGAAATGGAACTTAGTCAGTAAATCAGCATATATGTGTGAATTGGATCTGTTATTTGCAAAGTGAGTTGTATGTTTTTCAGATTTGAAACTACTGCTACTTTCTAATCATTGTTTCAGTCTAAATTCTTTAATCAAGGTTGACAGTCATTGTTTAAATCCTTTAATCAAGGTGGCATTCTAATGGAATGTACTTAAATCCTTTAACCAGGTCACTTTTGATGGAGTGTTTAAATCCTTTAACTAAGTCACACCTACCAGTGTGTTTGTAAACCATTAACAAGGTTGGCTTTTCATAGAGCTCACTTAAGAAGAGTAAATATATCAGTAACATGTTACAGAGTGGTTTTTCCCAAATTAGGTTTCCACTATAAATCCCGGTGTTATACTTGTGTGAATGTTTCTATATTCTTCAAGTTAATTACTTTTGGACAGCGGACTATATGTTATATGTTTCTGGTATATATATACTTTAGAGACCAAGTTGTGTTGGTGATTAGATCTGAGATTGCTAAAGTGTTTAAAAGTTCAATTGGTACATTCAAACCCGAGAACAATTGGTTCACCCCCCCCCCTCTATTGTTCTAAATAATATTAACAATTGGTATCAGAGTTGTTGGTGCTTACAGAGAAAAGTTTAAAGGTACTTGAAGCTAATGATCAATATGTATAAAAAGGAGGTACCAAAGTTGAACAAGGAGAACTTCCCTGCATGGGAGAGTTTGATGAAACTCCATCTAGCTGGAATTAGTTATTTGGTGAAGTACTATGTTGAGCATGACTATGTTATACCTACTGCACCTATGACTGCCGACGAGATGAAAGAAACACATGAACACAATCAAGAAATGTTGGAGATTGCATCTGCCTTAAGCTATCTTGAATTTGAAGACATCAAAGATTGCACTATTGCAAAGAAAATGTGGGACACTCTTGCAACTATCTATGGTGGTGATACAAATGTACTGAGGGAGAAAGATGGAAGCTTGAGAGGTAAGTTTGATGAAATGAAAATGCAAGAAGGTGAGAATATTTCTCAATATTGTTGTAGAATTAAGGAGATAGTGAATGATATTAGAGGAGCTAATGGAATCATTGATGATGAGACTGTAATTGGTAAGGTTTTGAGAACTTTGCTTCCTATATATGCCATCATAATTTCTACAATTCAAGAATCAAGATGTAACCCTAGTAATGTTCTAACTCTGGAAAGCCTTGTTGGTAAGCTTACTACTTTGTGCTATCTAACTATGATAACTACATTGTTCCTAATGTTGAATCTATATTCAAGTCACAAATAGTTTTTTGCATAAGTTTAAAAGGGAAAAGGAAAAATGCATAAGTGAAAGTGATGGTGATAGTGACACTTCTGATGATGAACTAGATGATCTTGAAGCTCTCATGGCTAGAAGATTAAAAAGAGGAAAAGGAAAATATAAAGGTAAACTTCCTATAATATGTTTTTCATGTAACAAAGTTGGCCATATTGCTGCAAGATTTCCTAACAGGAATGACAAGGATGAGGAAAGAGAAAGAAAGTACAAGCATAAGAGAGATAACAGAGATCACCGAAGGTACAAATACTACAAAGATGAAGGTAAGAAATCTTATTATATTACTGAAGAGGAAACTAATAGTGACATTGATGAATTTGATATTGAAGTAGTTTATGTTTCTATGAAAGATGATTCTGATGAAGAAGAGAAAACTGCACTTATTTCTTATTTGAGTAAAGGTGATAAATGGATTATTGATAGTGGTTGCTCACATCACATGACTGGTGATAAAAGTAAATTTGAAGCCTTAGATCATTACAAAGGTAGAAGTGTTAAGTTTGGTAATGATGAATCATTTTCTATGAGAGGTAAAGGATTAATTAAGCTAGCTGATAAGATCATATGTGAAAATTCTTATTGGGTTGAAGGTCTTAACTACAATTTGTTGAGTGTTGCACAACTTAATAGTACTATTTACTGAGTGGAGTTTCATCATAGAAAGGCTAAAATATTTGATGTCACTAGTGAACTAATTGGAAGTGGAGAATAGACTAGAGGTAACTTGTTCTATTTAGATTTATCTAAAGAGACTTGTTTGTTTGTACAATTTGATGATGTATGGTTATCATATAAGAGGTTATGTATGTTAACTTTGGCAATCTAGTAAATATTAGTAAAAAGAAGAAAGTTAGAGATTTTCCAAGATTGAAGAAAACTAATAATGTGATGTGTAAATAGTGTCAGTTGGGTAAAATGACAAATTCTAGTTTCAAGAGCAAGACATTTACTTCTGAAAATATTTTGGATTTGGTTCATACTGACCTTTGTGGACCTATGGGTGTACAAAGTTATTATGGTGCTAAGTATTTTATTTTGTTTGTTGATGATTACACTAGGATGATGACTGTAATTTTTTTGAAAGAAAAATCTAATGCATTTCAGTTGTTTAAGTGGTATCTAGAAAAAGTTGAAAAAGAAATAGGTAGAAGCCTGAAATGTCTGAGATCTAACCGAGGTGGAGAGTTTATATCAAATGAGTTCAATCTATTCTACAATGATAGATGAATCAAGAGATAGTCGATGTCTATACCTAGAACACCTCCACAAAATGGAATAGCTAAGAGGAGAAATGGGTCAATTATGGATTGTGCAAGAAAACTAATGATTGAGAAGAATGTTGCACAAAAATACTGGAGAGAAGCTGTAAGTACAACTATTTATACCTTAAGCCAAGTACAAATCAAGAAAGGTACAAATGCTACACCTTATGAATTATGGCATGGATATGCACCTAACATGAAATACTTTAGAATCTTTGGAAGTAAATGCTATATACTGAAAGATAATTGAATGGAAAGTTTGATACAAAAGTGATGAAGGCATATTCCTAGGTTATTCCACTAAGAGAAAAGATTATAAGTGTTTGAATTCTAACACTAACAAAACTATGGAAAGTGCAAATGTGAGAATTGATGAATATGCAAAAAATAATGAACAAGAAGGTAAACAAGAACCTGAAGACTATAGATCTTTTTTCTATATGGAATAAGGAGAGGTAAGTAACACACCTGCACTAGATTCAAAGTCATGGGTAAGAAATGTCGAGCATCAGGAGGATGTTTCCGAGCATCAAGAGGATGATGCAGAGCATCAGGAGGATGCTGCTAAGCATTAGGAGGATGATGTCGAGCATCAGGAGGATGTTGTTGAGTAATTAGAAGCAGAAACTAAAAATTTTCATGATGAACCTGAAGATCAAGGAGAAAAGAAATCTAAACCTACATTGTCACAATATGTGAGAAGACATCATAAGCCTAAGAAAATCATTGGAGATAAGGAATATGGAGTCCTGACCAGAAGTAAGTTGAAAGAACCTACATGTTTATTATGTGAGTTTGAGCCTAAGATGGTAAAACACGCTTTAGAAAATGAAGACTAGATTCAAGCTATGAATGAAGAAATAGATTAGGTAGAAAATAATGATACTTGGACTCCGGTGCCAAGACCAGAAAACAAGAATGTTATTGGAACAAAATGGGTATTCAGAAACAAGATTAATAAACATGGACAAGTTACAAGGAACAAGGAAAAGTTGGTATGCAAGGGTTATGCACAAGAAGAAAGAATAGACTATGGGGAAATATTTTCCCCTATAACAATATTAGGAGTGAGAAATGTACTTGCATATGCTGCATACATATATTTCAAAGTATATCAGATGGATGTCAAATCTGCATTTTTGAATGGCATATTAGAAGAAGTTTACATTGAACAACCTAAAGGATTTGTTGATCCAAACAAGAAAAATATGGTTTGCAAACTAAACAAGGTGTTGTATGGATTGAAACAAGCTCCCAGAGCATGGTATGAGAGGCTGCACAATTATTTGATAAAGATTAGATTTTCAAGGACAAATGACAACAACAATTTGTATATGAAAGATGAGGAAGGTAAAGGGATTTTGTTAGCTGAATTTTTTGTAGATGATATCATATTTGGAGGACAAGATGCTCTATGTCAAAAATTTTCACAAGAGATGCAAATTGAGTTTGAAATGTCTATGTTTGGTGATATAAAATTCTTTGTTGATTTAAAAGTCTATCAGATGGAGAAAGGGATTTTTATCACTCAATCTAAATATGTTAAAGAGATAGTGAAAACATTTGGTATGGAGGATTCTAGACCAATAAGTACTCCTATTGCTACTGGATAGAAACTATCTAAAATTGATGATACTGCTGAAGTGAATCAAACCCTATATAGATCCATGATTGGAAAGCTACAATATGTTGTCCACAAAAGACCAGATATAGCCCTAGCAGTTAGGATTGTGGCAATATTCTCTGCCAATCCTAAAGAAAATCATATGATGGTTGTAAAGAGAATACTGAGATATCTGAAAGGGACATAAGACTATGGATTGTACTACAAGAAGAATGAAAAATATGAATTGAGAGTCTACACTAATGCAAATTAGGCATGCAATTTTGATGATAGGAAAAGTACAAGTGGTGGAGATTTCTTTCAGGGAAAAATATTGGTCTCCTCGACAAGCAAGAAACAAAACTGCATTTCCCAATCTACAATAGAATCTAGGTATGTAGCAGCGGCAAAGAACTATTGAAATTTGGTATGATGAAGCAATTGTTGAAAGGAATGAAAGAGGAAATCATTGAATCAGTTGTTATTTTCCATGATAAAACAAGTGCTATCAACATATCAAAGAATACAGTGATGCACACAAAGACAAAACATATTTCTATCAAGCATCATTACTTGAGGGAATTGGTACAAGATAAAGAAGTGAGAATGGAATATGTGAATACAAAGGAACAACTAGAAGACATATTCACAAAAGATTTACCTAAGGATGCTCATGAATATCTTAGAGGTAAACTAGGGGTGTTTCCCCTAATTGAGGCTTCCTAGTCAAGCTAGGAGCATTGCATCAAATGTGCTACTTAGAATATCTGACAAATTGATGCAGAAAAGGTCACACTTTAGGAGCTGCCTAGAGTTGTGAAAAGTATAGCGAAGCTGATAATCAATCATCAATCATAAGAAAGATGATAGAGGGAGAAATATTGATACCAAACTAACAAGATGACATTTGACTGCTTTGGCATTATTGTCAAAGAGGGAGAGATTCAGATGAAAACACAAACATAAAGAACACTGAGGAAATTCAGAGAATCAGAGGGAGAAAGATACATTAAAGATTTAGAGGGAGTAACTGTGTGAACGGTCAAGCAAGGCTAAGTTATTGTGAATTAGAATGAAGCTAAGGATATTATAAATATTTTTGATGCAATGACAGAGTTTTGGATTGGTTGGTAAATCATGTGTTATTCATGTGGTGTTGCCATCAATGCCAAAGAGGGAGATTGTTGGAAACTACAATTGAAACAATTGTTGTATTATCATTGATGTCAAACCTTAACTTTTAAGATAGTTGTTATCTAAGAAAGTACAATATCTATTGATTGATGAAAAGAATAAGGGTAGGGGAGATAAAAAGAAGAAGCTAAGGAAAGGTTGAGTTATTTGATACTTCAATGGGTACTTGATTATTTGGCACATTGAAAAGATATTTTATTATTTATCTAAGTAAGAAGAAAGACTGAAGAAGTAGGCTTAACCAAGAAAAAGTGAAGAAATCTAGTTTACGCTGAGTGATGTTAGTGTCAATCGAGTGTCAGTATATGCTGAGTAAATTTAGTGTTGACCGAGCATCAGTTTATGCAAAGTGAAAATAAATTGTTGAGCGACAGTGTTAGCCAAGGAAGTAGTTTGAAGAGATGACCGAGTTATACAGTGATGACCGAGGAGATGAACACAGTATTGACCGAGTGTCAATAATTTACATTTGGAGAAAGAATTCATATCCCCAGCCGACATAGTTGAATTCTTGGGTTTTGTAAACCGTGTTGACTTTATTAATTGATTATATGGAGAATTTAATGCATGGTAAATCATTTGAATATGGATTCAATGAGGAGATTGAAGATTTATCTAGAAGGAAGGATGAAGAACTTAAATGATTGGAAGGATTTGATGAATTTGACCTAAACCTAAGATCTACGGAGGAGATTAAACAGAAGAAGATGGATCTACCTATTAGGGAGATGTAAAGGAAAACCTAATTGTGAGGTTATAGAGTATGTTGGAGATGTTGATGTTATTGAGTGATAAGTCTAAGAAGAAGGTTGAAGGTAAAGGAGTTGATTAGAGTTGTGATTTCTTGAAGTGAACACCGAGAAAATCAGTGATGGAGATGGAAATGGAACTCAGTCAGTAAATCAACATATATGTGTGAATTGGATCTATTATTTGCAAAGTGAGTTGTATGTTTTTTCATATTAGAAACTACTGCTACTTTCTAATCATTATATTAGTCTAAATCCTTCAATCAAGGTTGACCTAATAGTCATTGTTTAAATCCTTTAATGAAGGTGGTATTTTAATGGAATGTACTTAGATCCTTTAACCAGGTCACTTTTGACAGAGTATTTAAATCCTTTGACAGGGTCACACCTAGCAGTGTGTTTGTAAACCTTTAACAAGGTTGGCTTTTCATAGAGCTCACTTCAAAAGAGTGAATATATTAGTAACATGTTACAAAGTGGTTTTTCCTAAATTGGGTTTCCATTATAAATCTTGGTGTTATACTTGTGTGAATGTTTTGGTGTGAATGTTTCTATATTCTGCAAGTTAATTACTTTTGGACAATGGAATGTATGTTATATGTTTTTGGTATATATATACTTTAGAGACCAAGTTGTGTTGGTGATTAGATCTGAGATTGTTGAAGTATTTAAAAGTTCAATTGGTACATCTGAACCTAAGAACAACTGATTCACCCCCCCCCCCCCCCCCCCTCTTTGTTGTTCTAAATAATATTAACAATTTTATACCCTCCAATTTTTCTGGAAGCTTTTCTAGTTTAATTTTTTGAGATCCTATTCTTCTTAGATTTTCTTTGGTAGCTTTTCCACTTGTTCAAGTACATATGGAAAATGGGTAATAAAGTTTTATTTAGGGATTTTCATTATTCAAGCCCCTATTTGGAATCAACCTTGAAAATCAAATAAGATAAATGAATGCATGTTGTAATGTAGAAAATGCTAGATCTAAAAATTAATTATATCATACCTTGTCAATGGAAATTCTACTTTCAATATGATCAAATATGTTGATGGAATAGCTTTGACTTAATGAAAAAACATAGGAGAAATCATTATAGATTAAACATCATGTAATAGATCTTGTACTTTATTGTAATGCTTGATTTGAAAAAGAGAAGAAGTTGAAGACTTAAATTCTTTAATGGATGTGGATGCTTGAAGGTAAGATCTCATCCCTTGATGGTGGAATCATTTAGTTGGCCTTCAATGAGGAAAAGAAGTTTGATCCATGGAGAAGATTTTTCTTGAAAACACCTTGAAATGCTTAAGATCTTTCTTGAGAATGATTAGATGTTAAAATTTTAATTGCATGTGCTTGATACTGATCTTGGATATCAAAATAAGGGGAGAAAAGTTTCTTATATACTTCTCACAATATTTCAATGGTTATAACTCAAGAGGACCAACCACAAATCAAAACACCCCACTAAATTACCAAGATGGCCCCTCTATCAATTACAAAACCTAAAATTTGAGATAAAGAATGCCCTCCTAGGGTGTTCTATACATAGCTATAGAACACCTAGGACATTATATACTTTCCAATCAGAGCTCAAATTTAAACCATGGGCCCCCAATAACTAGGGGATGATGAATTGCAAAGCATGACTTTTTTGAGGCTGGGACGTAGAAGTACAAAGGATACAAAATGGTAACATGGGACCTATATTGTAGGTTAATAAATAATTATAGAAGAGAAATAATAAATTATCATGCCTAAAAATAAGGACTCACATTGTGTTTGGGTGACATTAAAATAACATTGGACCCATTTTTGAATTTAGGTGTCCATCAAGTGTCATATGAAGTAGGTATTATGCATGTTAACATGAAAATACACTAAAGTATGTGGTAAATAATCATGAAATTATACACACTAATAAGCTGCTTATAATTTATGATGGTACACTTAGCTCCCACTTTAGAGAGAGTATGAGTCTACCCCATGCTTATGGTAAAAGAAATGAAAGATAAGAGAAAAAGAGAGAAATGGTCATGGTAAAATTGCAAAGAGATAAGACATCACTAAGTTTAAGGATAAATGCCCCCAAATAAAGGATCTCAACTTGGAAAACCATGTACAAGGGAAGAAAAACAAAAAGTAAAAAGGAAAAAAGATAAAAAAATATAAAATAAATAGAATACTAAAAGAAAAGGGGTTAGTACTAAGAAAAAAAATCCAAATCAACTAGTTGAAGAGACCTTTCTCAAGAAAGATGTCCCAACCACTAGCATCATGTTTGGAAAACTATTGCAAGGGAAAATATGATCACATGAAATGGGAACAAGAATATGCCAAGGATAAGACAATATTACATGATCTAACTATGAGGATTGAAGAACACTAAGGGGGGGAGGGGTTGAATCTATATTCTAATTTTTTTAACCATATAAAATTGATGGTACAACCATAAAAAAAAATACATAGAAGTCATCTAACATGTTAGCTCAATAAATTATAACTCTCAAAGTGATTAGATCATTGATCGATCAAACAACTAACTATCACTGTACTTCACAATTTACTATATACTCAAACATATGATAACATAATCAAGTGCACTCAAAGATTAACATAAAATATACCTTGTAGAAGCTTCTCCTAGATTTGCAACTCCAGATTCCTCTATACTTATCCATACCGATCCATATAATGAATATGTCAAGTGACCTTGAGAATCATCTATAGTTTCCATCAATGACAAAATATAAGTCATCCATAGAAGTGTCTCTTTCCAACAATCTCCCCCTTTGGAAATAATGGCCCAACACTTAGTGAAAAATGACTAAACGTCCAAAGAATATGAAACACTCCAAAAATATCTCTCTATAACCAAAAATTTGTGCTCCCCTAAGATGAACATCTCATTTTTCACTCCTTATCTCTCCCCCTTTGATATCAATAAAAAAGGCTAGGATCCTCCTCAAAATTTAACTACCAAAATCTTATATATCATTTCTATATATAGATATGAAAGAATACTTTAAAATTTTTGAACATATCTAAGAAATTGTTTCTTAGAGTAGAAAAATCTATATCCCAACTCTTCTTCATGCTCTCTATTATTTCAATTTTCCCACAAATAGAATAATATTCCTTCTTTGCTTTAACAATATCTAATGCATTAGATGATATTTAAGTTGATTTAGCTTCCTTCAACCCATTCATCAACATATAAAGATTAGGCACAATCAAGCTCACCAACTCATTGATCCTTTGCTTAACTCTTTCTCTTTCAGTTTCAATTGTTTTGATCTTGTCATTTAGTGATGTTACTTGAATTTCATGGACTAAAGCTAATCTCTTCAAAGGATCAAATGTATTTGATTATTTTGTTAGCTTCTCTTTACTCTCCTTTATTATCTTATCAACATCAGAAACACACTTAGAATAATCAATGAAACCTCTATAAATTTTTCTACCTTCGGATAAAGCATCTTTCACACTCTGAATTTCCAAGCCCAATGAATTTTTTTTTTTGTGGTTATTAATGTGTTCAACTCATTGAAACTCATAGTATTCACTCATGAAATTTACCAATGTATAATTCTCCAAAGATTCAAAATATATAATTTTTGCATTTAAAATATCTCTAGATAATAACCTATTGTCCTTCTCATGGTTCTTGAAAATTTGTTCTCTTTCTTTGGCCTGAGCTACTAAAGAAATTTCTATTAATTGAACTTGACTGAGTATGTCTGAATGAATTAGAACATGTGTTATCTTCATGTCCTCCATTTCTGTATCATCTTATCCCAAGAATTCAGCCACTTCATTCACAGGGTCTCTTGCTTCCTCATTATGCTCAACCTTTACCTTCAAAGCTATCTCATCAACTCCATGAAGATTATGATATGAATTGGTTCCTCTTTCTTCTCTCACTTCAACTTCCATTTGATTGTCATCTACTGTCTCAATCTTATCTTTATCTACATTTGCATCTATTTGATCTTCTAAAGTGTCTTTTATTGCTTCTTTTTTCTTCTCATTAGTGACATAGTCATATTCTGTCATAGTCATGTCAATGTTTGGAACATGAGGCATATCTTCCTCATCATCATTAACAAGAACTATAATTGGTACACCAAAGATAAGGATATCTAGTTCACCATTAGAATCAAGTGATATATTTTTATCAACATGTATTTACTTTATGTCATCCTTACATAAAACATCATATTGATTTCCTAATAATATTTTTTCCATCACTTCTTTGGTCTCCTTAATTAATTATCATGTCTTCCTAATCATGATCATATTTACCCTTGTTTTACACATTTTGGCTTCCTCAAGAATACCTTTTTTTTCATCTCTTGTGATTACTAGACAATGTATTGCCAAAGTCATCTCCCTAATCCCCTTATCTTTTTCTACTGTTGTCAACATTTTTGTTTCACTAATGTCAAATAGATCAACATGTATGTCTCATTTTATCTCAACCAAAGCTTTATTATTCTTATTCAAATAGGTAATCACTCTATCTTCTAACAATCTATTTTCTTGATCATCATATCTATGGTAGTATCTTTAAATGAACCAGAATACCATGAGTTATCATTTTTTTTCAAAACATCATTTATTGTGAGATATGGCTTACTAATGTCAATCTTTGGCTTCTTGGCTACATGATCATCTTCAAGTGTTGAACCACTCACCACTTGAGCTTCATGGGCTCCTTTTGTCCTTAACCTCTTCACAACATCATCTCAATCAATAGCTTCATATTTGTCATCATCCTTGGCTCCTTTGTATGTTGTTTTTATTTTGGACATAACCCTCTTGCTTTTGGATTTATAAACAACCTCTGGTTTCTCATATATAGGTTTAGTAGCCATTGGTTAAGGAGACTTAGGAGTCTCTTATTTCTTTAAAAATTCTAGCTTCTTCTTAGATGGACCGACTAATGACTTAACTTAACTTATTATCTCTCTTCTCCCAGATGGTGATATAATAGGTATGTAAGTTGGAGGTGAATCACCAATATCAATAGGGTTTCTTGCTTCATCCTTCTTCCTTTCTTCCTCTTCATATATTCTTCTTGTGTCTACCATTTTATCCTTGGTGAATCTTTTCCTTTATTTCATTATTTCCACTTCTCTTCTCAATCTCCTATCTCTCGCAAGTTTTCTAACACCAAGATGAACTTTAAGGTTCTTCTCCTTGTAAGTATCAAACCTCTCTTCATTAGGGTCAATTGGCTTGTCCAAAAAATATTTCACATGAGCTTCTTCTACAATAGGGGCTACTTCATATCCCATATGCATGATCCAATATGTCATTGGTATATGGCAGTTTTAGGAATCACACTAATTTTACAATCAAATGGTTACGGTGGTTAATTTTGGTTATGTGACAATTTTTTTTTATGGTTCATTCATTTAGAAATTTTTTGAAGATATTTAGCATGTACACATATCAGATATGTTCTTATGTAGACCAACATCTTCAGCTTGAAATCTGGTGGTATAATTTGTTTTTATAAATATGATAGGCAAGCTCCTTATGACTCAACTAATATAGCATAAGTGGATCAGTCTCAATTAGTTGACTAATTGGAAAAGAATTTTTAGATTTTCTATAGGAAAAGGTAATGCTTGATCTCAGTTGGCATCCAGGATGCTACAGTAGTATGCCATCCCTTCTAAAGTTTTACAAGATGAATGAGATGATATTTGAGCTAAAAAGGTAACAAGTTGGCCAAAGATGTGGCTATGGCATGTGCATGAATAGGTAGACATTCTAGAAGATAGACATCATAGAGTACTAGGGATGTTAGCAAGAAAATGTGTGGATACAGAGGCAAATAGAGAACCAATCAGAGTCAGAATATGTCATTGAATGTGAATAGTGGTAATTTGGAATCGCCACTTTTTGTGTATGTATGGGGAAAATGTAAGATTCACTCCTAAATCCAAATTCCCAAAGGAGAGATCCAATTTGATCAACCAAGAGGTTAATATACAATCGAATCAATCTATGAAGAATATGAAAGAGAGAGAGAAACCCTATATTTCCCTATAATTGGATTAAACTTTGAAAATTGAAGTGTAAATACTAACCTTGAATTAGGGAAGATCTAGAAAACACTGAATTCTGACTTCTGTATGAACTTTCTAAAGATTCTATCACTTGTTCTGGACTGGAAATGTCAAGGCAGACAAAACCCAGAAATCTTTTCTCCAAATTCACACAGGTTGACTTTGACCTTTTAAAAGGTCAAAGACCACATTATTTATTTGAAGTCCGATTCCAATTCTTTTCGCAAATCCTGAAAGATTGTCGAAAAGGGTATCCAAATTCACTCTTAGATCCAAGATTCCACACCTATGCCTGCAAGAAAAATGGTTTTGTTATTTTTTTGGGGGGTTTGCCTTGGTCAAACCCCGGTTTGGAATCAACCTTAATATTGAAATTGAAATAGGAGAATACTAGCAAGTAGTAGAAATGAATCTAACAATGAAGCTATGCAATTCAATAGATATGATAATGTATTTGGAATGTAATCAAATATATTGATATGAAAGTTTGAACATAACATGATCAAACCTCCATGATTGTATGGTTGAAATCCACCTTAAGGAAATAATGATATGGATCTTGAAGATGAACAAAGGATCTTGAAGGAATATCACACCACCATGGTGGCTAGATCTAGGGTTTGAATGATAGATCTTGAATGCTTGAATCCTTGATCTTCAATGGAGAACTTGGATGAAGAAGAAGACTTGAATACTTGAATGAATGCTTGCTTGATCACCTTGAGAACTTGAGAGCTTGATTGCCAAAACTTGATGATGAAAATGAGAGAGAAAGGCCTCCTTTTATAGTGATCTAGGGCACACTCCTCTAGATGGGCCACCTTGGAGAATTAAATCCCAATTAGGTCCTCACCTTTATAAAATATACCTTGATTAAATACAATTAAAGGATTTACCATTTTGAAACCCGAAATAGCAGACCCAGAGGTAGGAAATAATTATCCCAAAAGCTAAATTACTGGAAAATGAGAATTTGAAATCCTAGTAGGAAGAGGTCAAGGTTGAGGTTGACCTTGACCTAGTCAGGGTCGAGGTCGACTTTGACCTCAAACCCTAACTTTGTCAAGTTCTACAACAGAGATCCCAGATATGCTAGAAACTTAGAAATTGATGTCTGAACAAGACCCAATGTCTGGAATAGCTAGAAAATCCTCAGAATGATATGATGAAGGACTAGGAGGTCTCATTTTTGAATCCTACCTAGAAAATGGAGCCATGGAAAAGAGAAAATCAGGAAATTCCTTAAGGCCTTAACCCTAATTTCACCTAGAATGAAGAAATCAAGTGCAGAGAAGAAGTGGAAGACAAGGGAGAATGCAAAGATGCCAATCATGACCCTAAACCACTTACTCAGAGGGCTAAACACTCTTAACATGGAAGTGCTTCCATTTTAAGATGATACAGAATGTAAACAAGTATTCATTGTAACCACTTAAGTAACAAATGGGATGCGCTCAAAGATAAAATATTATATTTTCTATAATACATTACTATTTGTAACACCTCATAAAGAAATGGTGTTGTAAAGTACAATACGATGCCATTGGCATGAGACCAAATAATCACTTGTATTGAAAAGAAATAGTGTTTCTATTATCACTACCCTGTAATTTCTTAGAAATGATAATTGTAAAATATTGTAAAATCAACCTTTTAAGTTCTGGGAAATACTAGAGGTTTTCTTGACTCGGTTCTTTTCTACTAGTGCCCACGTTGAGTAGAGTTCATAAATTTTTATATTCTTAATTAAATAAAATATTAGCTACAACCTATAACTTGTTAATATGATTTAGAACAATAGAGAGGGGGGGTGAATCAGTTGTTCTCAGGTCCAGATGTATAAAAAAAACTTCAAAAACTTTTCCTTAAATCAGATCTAACAACCAAAACCAACTCGGTCATCATTGATTCAATAATAGAAACATATAACATTGCAGTCCACTACCTAGCTATATCTAACTTGTAAAACACAAAAATGTCTAAACCAAAATATTCACACAAGCATTGACACTAGGATTTATAGTGGAAACCCAATCTGGGAAAAACCACTTTGTAACATGCTACTATTATTTTCACTCTTCTGAAGTGAGCTCGGTTAAAAGCCAACCCTGTCAAAGGTTACAATACACACTGTTAGGTGTAACTCGGTTAAAGGATTTCAATCACTCCATTAGAAGTGAGCCTTGTTATAGGACTTACATACATTCCATTAGAATGCAACCTTATTCAAAGGATTTAAACATATGACTGTTAGGTCAACCTCTGTTAAAAGGATTTTGACTATTACAATGGTTAGAAAGTAGCAACAGTATTGATCTAAAAACTATACAACTCACTTTGCAAATATCAGATCCAATTCCATACACAAATAGTGGTTTACTGACTTTGAAACTTTTCCATTTCCATCTCTAATCTTCTCAGAACATTTCTTCAAGCAATCACCACACTTCTCCTTCAGCCTTTTTTGCTTATATAGTCAATAAAATCTACTGATCTTCTAGCATCCTTTGTTCACCCATGCACACACATACCTAATGCTTAGGTTCCCTTAATACTTCCTCAATTAGGTTAACTCATCTTTTTCTGCTCAATCTTCTTCGTAGATCCTAGGGTTAGGTCATATTCATTAAATCTATGTGATGTCTTCTTACATATTTTGCCAAAATAGGTTTAGCTCTTCTCTCCTCTATTTCATCAGGTTCCTGAACAAGATTTTCAGATTCAACTTCTGAATGCTCAACAACCTCTTCCTGATACTCGGTAGCATTATCTTTTTGCTCAGCATGTTCTTGTTCTCTTTCGACACTATTTTCCTGATGCTCGACAACCTCTTCCTGTTGCTCGACATTTCTTACCTAAGACTTGACATCAGGTGAAAGTCTATTACTTGCCTCTTCTTCTTCTTCAATATACACAAAAGATCTATAATCTTTTGGTTCTCTTTTTCTATCAAATTCATTTCTTTCTGCATACTCATCAACTTTGACATTCACACTTTCCATAATTTTGTTAGTGTTAGAGTTCAAACACTTATAAGCTTTACTTTTTGTGGAATACCCTAGGAATATGCCTTCATCACTTTTAGCATCAAACTTTCCATTCCTATTGTATTTTAATATGTAGCACTTGCTTCCAAATATTCTAAAGTATTTAACACTCGGTGCATGCCCATACCATAATTCATAGGGTGTCAGATTTGTACCTTTCTTGATCTGTACCCGGTTAAGAGTGTAGACAGCTATACTTATAGCTTCTTTCTAGTATTTCTGTGCCACATTATTTTCAATCAACAATGTCCTTGTACAATCCAAGATAGATTTGTTTCTTCTCTTTGCTATACCATTTTGTGGAGGTGTCCTAGGTGGAGACATCTATCTTTTGATTCCTCTTTCATTGCAAAATAGATTGTATTCATTTGATGTAAATTCTCCACCTTGGTTAGATCTAAGACATTTTAGGTTCTTACCTATCTCCTTCTCAACCTTAGCCAAATACCACTTAAAGAATTGAAAAGCGTCAGATTTTTCTTTTAGAAACATTACATGCACCATCCTAGTCTGATCATCAATAAACAAGATAAAATATCTAGCACCACAGTAACTTTGTACACCCATAGGTCCACAAAGGTCAGTATGAACCAAATCTAAAATGTTATCAGAAGTAAAGGATTTTCTCTTAAAACTTGACTTTGTCATCTTTCCTAACTGGCATTCCTTGCACATCACATTCTCAAGTTTCTCCAATCTAGGTAGACCTCTTACTTTCTTCTTCTTACTTATTTCTACCAGATTATCAAAGTTAACATGACATAGCCTCTTATGCCATAACCAAATGTCATCAAGTTGTGCAACCATACATGCTTCTTCAGATAGGTCAAGATAGAACAAATTACCTCTAGCCTGTTCTCCACTTCCAATCAGTTCACCAATAGCATCAAATATTTTAGCTTTCTTGTGATGAAATTCCACTCAGTAACCAATGTTGTTGAGCTGTGCAACACTTACCAAATTATAATTTAGACCTTCAACCCAATATGTATTTTCACAAGAGATCTTGTTAGTCAATTTAATCAAACATTTTCCTCTAACAGGACATGGTGCATCATTACCAAATTTTACACTTTTACCTCTATAATGATGTAAGGTTTCAAACTTACTCTTGTCACCAGTCATGTGATGTGAACAACCACTATCAATAATCCATTTTTCATTCTTGTTCACATAGGAGATCAATGCAATTTTCTCATTCTCATCAGATTCATCTTTCATTGCAACATAGACTACCTCAATTTCAAAATCATCACTATCAGTGACAGATTCTTCTTCAGCAATGTAACAAGATTTCTTGCATTTTCCTTTGTAGTCTTTGTACCTTTGGTAGCTTATGTATTTGTGTTTTTTTTTTCTTTCTTCATCTTTATCATTCCTATTAGGACATCTAGAAACTATATGACCAACTTTTTTACATGCAAAACATATAATAGGGAGTTTACCTTTATATTTTCCTTTTCCCCTTTTCAGTCTTCTAGCCATAAGAGCTTCTAGATCTTCAAGTTCTTCATCAGAAGTGTCACTGTCACTTTCACTTTCACTTTCACTTTCACTAATGCATCTTTCTTTTTCTTTCTTTGGCTTGTTCATAACTAATTGTGACTTAAAAGCAAATTCAACATTTCCAATACTACCAACAGTGAAGTTATCATAGTTAGAGAGTTCAAAAGCAATCAACTTGTCAACCAAACTTTCCAAAGTAAGCACATTTGTAGAGTTACATCTAGATTCCTGAATAGCAGAGATCTTAATAGCATATATAGGACATAGAGTTCTTAGTACTTTACCAATTATAGTTTCATCCTCAATAGTCCCACTTGCTCCTCTAATAGCATTCACAACTTCGTTTATTCTACCACAATATTGTGCAATGTTCTCACCTTCTTGCATTCTCATTTCATCAAACTTACCTCTGAGACTCTCAGCCTTAGCTTTCAGTACATTTATGTCACCACCATAGATCTTTGCAAGAATTTCCCACATCTCCTTAGCACTTTTTCAATCCTTAATGTCTTCAAATTTTGGATCTAGCTTAGGGCAGATGCAATTTCTAGCATTGCCTGATTATGTTCTTGCTTAGCTCTCATTTCTTTAGCAGTTAAAGGTACGATAGGTGAGACATAGTCATTCTCAATGTAGTACTTTGCACAATCACCAATACCGACTAGATGCAACTTCATCAAACTTTTCCATGCAGGTAAATTTTCCTTATTCAGGTTTGGTACCTCCTTCTTATACATCCTGATCATTTGCTTCAAGCCCCTTTAAAATTGATTTCTGTAAACACCAATAATAAGCAACACATCTCTGATACCAATTGTTAATATGATTTAGAACAACAGAGAGGGGGGCTGAATCAGTTGTTCTTAGGTCTAGATGTATAAAACAAACTTCAAAAACTTTTCCTTAAATTAGATCTAACAACCAAAACCAACTCGGTCATCACTCATTCAATAATAGAAACATATAACATTATAGTCCACTACCCAGCTGTATCTAACTTGTAAAACACAGAAATTTCTAAACCAAAACATTCAGACAAGCATTGACACTAGGATTTATAGTAGAAACCAAATCTGGGAAAAACCACTTTGTAACATGCTACTATTATTTTCACTCTTCTGAAGTGAGCTCGGTTAAAAGCCAACCCTGTCAAAGGTTACAATACACACTGTTAGGTGTGACCCGGTTAAAGGATTTCAATCACTCTGTTAGAAGTGAGCCTTGTTATAGGACTTACATACATTCCATTAGAATGAAACCTTGTTCAAAGGATTTAAACATGTGACTATTAGGTCAACCTCTGTTAAAAGGATTTTGGCTATTACAATGGTTAGAAAGTAGCAGTAGTATTGATTTGAAAAACATACAACTCACTTTGCAAATATTAGATCTAATTCCATACACAAATGCTGGTTTATTGACTTTGAAACTTTTCCATTTCCATCTTTGATCTGCTCGAAACTTTTCTTCAAGCAATCACCACACTTCTCCTTCAGCCTTTTTTGCTTATACAGTCAATAAAATCTACTAATCTTCCAACATCCTCTATTCACCCATGCACACACATACTTAATGCTTAGGTTCCCTTAATACTTCCTCAATTAGGTTAACTCATCTTTTGTCACTCAATCTCCTTCATAGATCTTAGGCTTAGGTCAGATTCATTGAATCTACCCGCTTTATGTTCTTCGGCTCCTTTTCTAGAAACATCTCAAATCTCTTATAGATTTACAATAAAATGTTTTTCAGTGCATTCAATGCTTTCAAACAATCAATAAATAAAGTCAACATGTTTTACATAATCCAAGAATTCAACAATGTTGGCTCCAAATCTGAATTCTCTTCAAATATAAAAATACTGATGCTCAGTCAATACTGCAATCAACTACTCAGTCTTCATGTAGAAAGCTCGGTCATTACTAAAAATGTTTCCTCGGCTTAAACTATCTTCTTCGACAATTAACTAATGATCGGTCGACACTAGAATTTTGCTTAGCATATACTGACTCGGTTGACACTAACATCACTCAGCTTGCACATGATTTCTCTATTTTTTCTCGGTCAAGCCTACTAGTTTAGTATTCAATCCTACTAAGATAAACAATACATTTCTCATCATTGTACAACATAGTCAAGTACACTTTGTAGTATCAAGATAGCTCAACCTTTCCTTAGGTTCAATTGTTACCAACCTTGCCTATCCCCTTGGAAACACTCAAATAGATATAGTACCTTCTTAAGTAGCAACAGTCTTATCAGTTAAGATTTGACATCAATGACAACACAACAATTGCTTCAATTGCAGTTTCCAACATAGCTCATAAAAAATAAATTTAAAACTCATAATTTTTTTAACATATATAATTATCATTGATATTTATAAAATACATATTTATTATATTTTATTGCATGTTTTACTTTTTTAAATTTTTTTATATTAAATTATAATTTAGCTAAAATATTTTTCCATATCACATAATTGTTTATAAATATGGATAAGGCAAGTTTTTGGCATGTTTTAGGATATTCTATTAGTATCTTTATATCTTTTATTATGTTGAAACAAACATTAATTAGTGATTATGGAAGTAATATATATATATATATATATATATATATATATATATATATATATATATAATACTTTTATGCTTAATATAAAATAATATTATGATAAGTCTTTGATAGAATTTTCATGGTTATTTCTTGATATTTTATCAGTTTGATGAAAGATGTGTGCCTTGTGCCTCTATGAGATGAAATGCCTTTCCTGCAACCACTATTGTTCAACTTCTTGCATCCATATGAAAAATTTTGTTTGATCAAATTCAATACCTAATGAATGTATAAATGAGATAATGCATCATTTAATGAGTTACAATTATTGAGATGACGCTTTGTTGCGGGAATAGCTATTAGTTATTGCAGGTACCAAGTGTCAAGGAGAAGACTTAGCCTCCTCTAGATCACTACAAGACTGGTTTAAATAAAACTGATTCAACAACAAGAAATGAGGAGACAACTGAGAAGTTATCTGTCATGCAAGGGGAGCATTCCAAGAATCTAGCAGAAGGCATCTTGATGACACATAAATTCAGGATAGTGGTGCATTAATTATTTCAAATTGATTTGACTCAGTTCTCTCTCTTGCATCCACTTCTTCAATATAAAGGTCGAGATGTTATAAAGGTTTCCCATTTATGTGGGAAAGTTTAGTTAGTTGTTAGGTTTCATATTTAATAGATAGCTACGTTATCCTTTAGAAAAAGAGCTATAAGTTTACTCTTATATTAGCTTTAGTTGCAAGTTTCAAGTTTTGAGAAATGTACTTTTCAATTTCAATTTAATAAAAGCATTTAATGGAGTTTACAATTTAATCTATCATGTACTTGATACACTACCGAAGGTGCCCCAAATAGGGAAGTTGTCTATCTTTTCCATTTCAACAATTAGAGTAACTGTACTTCATTATCCTAGAACTTTAGCATGACTTTTCATACAACTGGCAGAATTAAAGAGCTGTCAACTATTCCTGCAATCACTAGGGACAGAGTAGTTCTTGTCTTCAAAATTGGATCTAGTTTTTATTTTGGAAAGTAGATGTTATATAAATTTTTTTCCCAACAATTTCAATTCTAGCATGGTATTTTCAAGGAAGAACACATGTTTGAAATAGGATGTTAGTGCATATATTGTGTCAGCCCATTTCAAGTCTAACATTCCTGGGTTGACAATTAAATGATGTCCTTAAGAAGATTATAGCTGCCTATTGTGATATCTAATGCCTGAGTAAAGGATTATATGTTCCTATTTATCAACCTAATTAAGGATACTATATTTTTTGTGTCATTGTCGGGGATGATGTCAAACTAAGAATTTGTTGCAGGAATGGTAGTAGGAGTTTAAATTTAATTCCTATCATTTAGGTTACAATTTAGCATTCTAGCATTTTCCATTGTTTAGACTTACTTTTTGTTAGTATGCATATAAGAAAAGATCAATTTGGAAGATTCCTTCCTAGAATATTAGATACCCAAGAAATTGAACCAGGTCTTTTCCAAGAAGAATAAATTTATGTGGATGTTGGCCATGACTTAATTACCCCATCTTCTTCCTCAGAGTTACATTTGAACCTGTCTAATGAGCTAGATGACCTTAATCTAGTCATTTAGTATCTGAATAATATGCAACCTTTCAACAACAAGGACCTATATAATAATCAACTTTCTCTTGTAGTTTATCAGCCAAGAGTTAACACAGGAGGACTACCAAGGATGGAAAGGCCTACTTTTCCCTTTCCATTTCCAATCCTTAACCTACATGACAATAATAACCTCAAGAACATCCCTACCTCATTACTCCAAAAGTTCAGTGGACTTATTATAGAAGACCTTGATACCTTCTTGTTTGAATTTGACATCCTTTGTTGGAGTTATAAATACACCGCTTATGCACACAAGATTAATTTGTTTCCATCTACGATAAAGGATTCATCCTTGAGGTGGTTCATAGGATTAGGTGGAAATTTAGTGACCACTTGGGATGAAATGAATAATATATTCTTGGAAAAGTATAAAGAATATTGTAGGGGGAATGATATGAGAGGAGATGACATCTTCAAGATGTCACAAAAAGAGGATGAAACCTTGGAAGACTATGTGTCTAGGGTTTTTTTCAATGTCCAAAAAAACCTCAACATTAGCTAAATGCAGAGTCTCAAGATATTCTCTTTCTAAGAGGAATTAATGATACTTGCATAGAGGCACTAGACCTCATGGCCAAAGGAGATATCACCCAAAGAAATTGGGATGCTATCAAGAATATTTTGAGTGTTGGATAGTTAGTTGATAAGGGATATCAAGTTTGGTTTACTGAGAAAACTTGTGTAATTAAAGACAAAGATGGAAATTTGATTGGTACTGAATCTAGAACAAGAGGTAATGTATTTAAATTGAATCCTACTGAGATGACATGTTTGATTACTAAGATTGATGATAGTTGGTTATGGAACAGAAGATTTTGTCATATAAATTTTGATAACATTGTGAAAGTGAGTACTACACTTGCAGTAAGAGATTTGCCTAAAATTATGAAGCCTACTAACATGATTTGCGAGGAATGTGTGATGGCTAAACAAAAGAGAAGCTCATTTCCCAGCAAGAAGTTTACAACAGCAAAGCAGTTGGAGATTGTTCATACAGACTTGAGCAGTCCTACAAGGACTAGAGGATTCTATGGAGAAAGGTATTTTATGATTCTTGTTGATGACTTTATATCTAGTGCAGGAAAAAGAAACAAGTGTTTTCGATCTATAATATTCTCATTATAAGTATTCAAAGTCGAACTTACCTAAAATAAATAGTTTTTGTCTCCCGCCACTTTTCCCCTATCAAAACTATACCAAAAATCAAATGAATTATATATTCTTGAAGATTCTCTTCTCTAGTGTCGTATATGATTTTAATTTTTTAAATTAATTTAGTATTTTTTTATATTTACCAAATCAATGACTTCTCAAAGCTTTATATACCTACATGTAGTTTTTTGTGAATTTGTTTAACATTTTCTAATTGAAACAATATTAAATTTATATGTCCAGAATAGTAGTTCCGAGATCTAGAAAAGGGCAGTTTTAGTTTTTTGAAATTTTTTAATTTTTAGAAGAGAAAAGAATACCAAAGTGCAAAATTTTGTATTTTTGGTGTTTTTGAAGGTTTGATTACCAACTTGGCATGCCACCTAGGATGACTCAGCTGAGTACCCTAAGGGGTCGGCCCCCTATGAGCGGTCATGTGGGTGACCCACCCTTTAAATTTGAAGGCTATATATAAAAGTTATTTTGAATATATATATATATATATATATATATATATATATATATATATATATATATATATATATATATATATATATATATATATATATATATATATATATATCAATTGTGAATTTTAATTCTTATTTTAGAATATAAGGATTTTTTGAAGCTAGGAGGCATTTTTTCAGGGAAGTTACAAAGGTATTTTATTTTCAGAGGAGTGTGAAGGCAATTTCTTCAATGATGAAGGAGTAAACAAATAAAAAATTTCTTGCTTATATATTTGAGCAATGGGAAATAAAAGGACTAGAACAAGAAAATATAATCGTAAAAGGGATGACCAAATGAAAGGTCATATGAAACTTGTCAAAGAGAAACCGGTCAATGTTGAACAAGAACCTATGGATGTAGAAGGTGCAACTCAACTAGGGGATGATATTGGTAGTAGTCAAAGCATACATATTTATCCTACAATGCATAATTTGATAGACATGAATGAGGAATCACTTATTAGTCAAATTGAACCGAAACACTTGGTACCTAGAAGCACTATTAAATTGCATCTCAAACACATGTGGATGAAATATTTTGAGAGTAAATCTTTGGTGGGAAAGTCACAATTATTTGAAAAATTATTCAAGAAAAAAGAAATGACTATGATTTTGGAGTTGTTGGGTATTGATAATAGAAAAATGGTAGGAGGTCAATTAAAAGAGATGATAATTCAAAATTTACAAGATACATTGAATGTTTTTAATAGGGCAGACCATAGAGGATCAGATTCAACTGCGGATGGAAGAGCATTGATGACTATGATTGCAAGTAAGAGATTGACACATAGAAATCATGTTTGGGAAATTTCTCATTTACTCAAGGTATCTCGAAGAATTGTTCAAAGATATATTAGGAAGAGAAATGTGTTGGATATGGACATTGAAAAGAATTGGAAAAAAATTTGTAGAGTTCCTCGTAAAGATAGAATTTATGAGGATGTAAGAAGATGGGTCATTGATTTTTGGACCAACCACTCTTGTGTTTCTTCCAATAGAAGCGACACTATACAAATGAAAGATAAAGAGATTGGTATGAAGATTTCACATCAAAAACATTTTGTCTATACTACACAAAGTGAATTGTTTGAAGCATTCAAGCATGAATTTTTAGATGTGAAAATACGTCAAAGAATGTTTGAGATGTTGTGCCCTTTATTCATACACATAAATAAGGTTCGTGAAACATGTTGTCGAAATCATGTTGAGTTTCACTTATACTTGCAATCGTATAAAAAGGTTATGGAAATACTTAATCTAGATATGGTTACTAGAAGTACAACATAATTTGTAAAGTCTATTTTATGTGATAAATCAAAAGATTAAGATGAATTCAATGTCCATTGTATAAAAAATGAATGTAATAATTGTATAAATTTACCAAAATTTCCTTTACAATTTGATAATATTGATGTTACAACACCGGTCTAGTGGAAGAGATTTAAATATGAGATATACCAAATAAAGATAGGAGATGAATAAAAAAAAATTACATTAAAGGAGAGTGAATTACCGTACCTTCAATTCATGGATAGATTTTGATCTATGGTTTATCCACATATCCAACATTTTCATGGTGCACAATGGAAAGATAAATAATTTTGTGATTCCAAAAATTGTTTCCCACTTGGTTGTATTCTTTCAGTTGTAGAGTTTGTAGAGAACTATACATTTTCCCCTCAAAAAGATCTCCAGAGTCAATATTATCATTCTAATCAAGTTGCAATATTTGTGCATGTGACCTAGAGACATGCACAAATAAATTTGAATGAGATAGAAAATATAGATAAACACAAATGCATTATCATCAAGGAGGTTCATTTCTATATCAGTGATGATAGGGTTCATTATAGGAGCTATGTGGCTCATTGTTTCAACATGTTTTTCAACAATCTTGTGAGTCATGGGATAAATGCTTCACATCATTAGATCTAGTCTAATGGATGTGTGTGTGTGTGTGTGTGTGTGTGTGTGTGTGTGTGTGTGTGTGTGTGTATTGATCGATAAAAGGTCATATCCAATATATTTTATTAATCTTAAAAAATAGATACAAATATTTCCATTTAGTGCGGGCACTAGTAGGAAAGAATGGAGAAGAAAACCTCCAGTCTTGCTTGGGACCAAAGTCCAAATTATAAAGGTACAAAAAAGGGAATTTATGAGGGCATTCCCTCATTTACAAAGACATGTGATGGCATTCCTTCATTTACATGAGATACAAGAATTAAGGGCATACCCTTAGTCTTATAAACACGATTGAAATTCCATAAGTCCTAAATCTAAATTCTATGATAGGTTGGGCCCTTGGTAGCTTATATTCCATAAATTCCAAAATGTGTCACTCATAAAAACAATGATATGTTATGCACACATGAAATCACTAGAAAACCATATCTAATAATAATTGATTTTGGTCAGCCATAATTTAGAAATGATTATATATACATTATTAATCACACTGCTACCAAAATTAGACCTCTATCTAAGGGATAACTTTTATCTACCATAGATTCTCTTCTATCAAGATACCTTCTTACATTTCCAATTATAAGCTATAATCATAATTAGTTTTAGGTAAGGCTAATTTTTCAAAATCCATTCAACTAATTAGAAGCACAATCAATGCATAACGGATGAAAGGAAAAGGACTAAGAAGATGAGTGTAACCTTAATCATTTTTTAAGGTAGTGCTACTCTATGATTGGATTGCCAAACATTAAGATAATTAATTTTAGAAATTTTTTGGCACCTACGAATCATTCTCCACATTGAGATACTAATTTGTAGATATCTTACAAAGACTTAAAATTGAAATTAGAAGCGAAAACCTTTAGAACAAAAATTTCTTAACAATCCTTAATATGTTGTAATATCTGAATGAAAACCTAGAAAGCTTATGAAAATAATTAATCATACTGCAATTCATACAAAATGCATGAGAAAATTTCTTAAGCTACTTTGAGCTATCCATAGCATCCTATCTATAAAATTTAGGAAACCAACTAAAAATCATTTGTCCTGGATATCCACATCCTGCAAAGCAAAAACAAAGCTATCAATCGGAGATATAATAATGATTTGAGGATTCCTATCCAAAAGTCACAACAGGGACCTCTATGTTGACTTTAGGATAAGAGATCCTCAAATAAGATTATTCCATGCATATACCAACTAGAAGGAGCAATATTTAAATATCATTTGAATTTCATTACCTTACATCTATCAAAGATGTACTTATACTACACAACTAGTGTGATGTGGTAAAACATATACATCAACGTAACATATATCAATATAAATGTCTATATATATATATATATATATCTCAACATAAATGTCTAGAAATAAATACTCTCTAGTACATGTGTACTCTAGATCAAAATCAATTCTGTAGATCTAAATCTATGAACACATCAACAACAGCAATGATCACCATCACGTACTAGATGTCCGGGCCTGTGTGGATCCTCATCCTGTTGGACCTGAGTCTATACATGTAAATACATAACAATATGTATCATCAGAAAAATGGAAGCACTTCCATTTAGGATAGGTTTAGCCCTCCGAATAAGTGGTCTGGGGTCATGTCAAGAACCTTGAATAGGTTTTTGTATGGATCTAGTTGTTTTCCCCTATTCTACTTCTCTCTCCACCTTTTTCCAGCCTATTTTTGGCACCTGGTCCTGTGAATATGAGATTTGAGACATCAGGGTCAAGGTCAAACTTGACTTTGACCTAGTTCAAAGTTGACCTCAACTCTGACCTAGGGAGAATTTGACCTCAACCCTGACCCTGGGTCCAATTTTTAAGTTCTGGAGGTTTCGGGGTGTCGGGCTTTGAAAAAGTTTATTTCCCGCTTCCAGGTCGGTTGTTTCAGATTTTAGAATGGCAAAATCTCAAATTATATTTAATTTAGGTCCATTTCTAAAGGGTTAAGGCCTAATTGTAATTTAATTCCCCAATGTTGGCCCCTCTAGAAGTTTGTGCCCTAGATCACTATAAAAGGAAGCCTTCCTCCTTCATTTTCACATCCACAATTCATGAAGTTCTCTCACGGAGACCATCCACTTTTCATGATCAAGATATATAGCTCTCAAGTGCAAGAAAGAATTCAAGCATTTAGGCATCCAAGCATTCAAGTCCTCAAGCATTCAAGCATTCCTCAAGGAGATCTATTGTTAGCCATTGAAGGATTCAATCTCTTTGGAGCCCTCTTGTTGAAGATTTCTCCATTCACATTCATCCAAGCTTCTTCCTATTCAAAGATCCATTCAAGATTTGTGTTTAAGATCTAATGCAATTGATTTGAGACATACTACATTCAAATCTACATTCATTTGGAGCATCCATACTTGTGGATTCAAGGATGTGAATCCTCCACAAGGGGTTTAACATAAGCAAGGTGAATAGTTCCATTTACTTTGTTTATATACATTGCTATTTCAATTACATTTCAAGGTTTAATTCCAAACTGGGGTTTGACCAAGGAAAACCCCTCATCCAAAAAAAAAACCATTTTTCTTGCAGGTGCAGGTGTGGGATGATGAATATCAGTGCAGATCTAGATACCCTTTTTGGAAAACTCCCAGGATACATGAACAAAATTTTCAATAGAGTTGTTTCAAGTCAAGGTCAACTTTCAGTGGGGGATAAGATTGGGTAAGATCTTACCCCAATAAGGAGGCCAAATTTGACCTTTCTCAGAAACATAGAAGTTTTCTAGGTTTTCTCTATCTCTGCATTTTCAGGTCAGATCAGGTTGCAGAATCTCCGAAAACTAAACACGGACATCAAAAAATAGTCTTTTCTAGATTCATTCTATTTTGAGCACTTCATCATTATCAATTACAAGTGATTCAATTTGAGAGAAACACTCCAATCACTCTTGTTCCAGTTGACAAGAGTGATGCTGCTCCCAATCCCAACAAATTTAAAAAATAATACCCAAATCGGGTATGCTCAAAATAATGCCAAAACTTCACAACTTCACATATTATTGATAAATATGATAATATACATTTTTACTAAAATTTTTCCAGCATAAAGGCCTAAAAAATGGCACTTTTAGATCTGCAAAAAGTTTACACAAAAACTCCAAAATGGAGTTCAAATACAATGCTCATCAGGCTTCAAAAACAATACAAAATAGCCTGTAAACACCATAAAACACTAAAAATATATCATAGAAGTATAATCACAACCCAAGTCATATATTAAGCTCTATTTTAATAGAAAATGGCTTCAATATAGTAGCAACCCAAAATAATATGAAAAACTCAACCAGAAATAACAAAATCTTACAAAAAACACACCCGAAAACTCACAAATCTGCACTGTTCAGCACAAGGGAAAACTCCGCATGAGCTTGCACATGGAATGGCATAAAAATATCATCCTTAGCCTTCCTAAAAACCTGAAAAATCTTGTCTTTAGGTCTCCTTCTCCACAGGTTTGGCAGCCTGTGAAGAAAAACAAAGCAATGAGCAAAAATCAAGTTCAAGAATGAGTCCGAAATGCCTCCAAACCCTTTTAAAAGAGGGCATAACCCTAACTCATGAAAAAAAGGGGTGAATAAGACATATTTTAATAATATTTAACATTTATTAATCCATTGGTTTCCAAAGATTAGCCCCTTTTCTAGAAACTATACTTTTTGACCCTGCCAGCCTTAGCAAAATTTATTAATTTTAATTATTTTGGAAAGGGGACATGACAAGTCCTCCCTCCCAAATATTTCTTGTCCTCAAGAAATGAAGTTTGGGATGCTCAAGAATATGTTTACCTTCTCAAGTTGCATCCTCCAATGGTAATCCTTTCCATTTGACCAAATGGTCCATGATGCTCCTATTTGTCAATCTTTTTTCTCTTGTATCCAAAACCTCTTCTGGTATTAAGACTAACTTCCCTTCATCATCAAGAGGTGGTAATTCTATAGATACTATGACTTGTTTTCCTAGAACCTTCTTTAGCAAAGAGACATGGAAAACATTATGTATTTTTTTGTTTGGTGGGAGCTCCGATTCATAAGCTACCTATCCTATATTCCTGATGATCTTATAAGGCCCATAGAACCTTGGCTTAAGATTCTTTGCCCCACTCCTCTTCAAGGTGATTTTCTTATATGGCTGAAATCAAACAAATACCAAGTCTCCTACCTCAAAATATCTTCTAGTCCTTTTCCTATCAAGAATATTTTGAATTTCAAAATGGAAATTACCTTTATTCTTTGAAGAGCTTGTTGGGTGGATTATGACTCCTACTACCCATGCTACTTGTCCTCTTTGAAAAGACCTCTCCATCCTCTTTGCAATGACCACCCTAGGTCCTCCATTCAATAAGCCTCTCAATAAGACTTATTTCCCATTGGAATGAAATCTGAACTTCATAGTTTGATGGTTCATGTAATAGCCTCTAATAGAGTGCAACCATTGAACACCCAATAAAAGATCTGTTTCCCTAATGCCAACAACATAGAAGTCATCACATAGCTCATAATCTCCTAAAGTCATCATGAGTTGTTTCACCACCCGTGTGCAAGGCATAGTGAATCCATCAGGTATAGTAACATTGAATCCCTCAAAATCTTCTTATTTAAGCCCTCTTTTCATGAAAAATCCCTCATCAATAAATTTGTGGGTTGCCCCATTATCAAGAAGAACTGTCAACCTTTTCCTTGCTAGTACTCTTTGAATTTGAAAGGGGTTGTATCTTGGGACTCCTGATAATGCTGCCAAAGTTCCATCCTTGCTGATTTATTTTTCTTTCTCTTCTTCTCCCTCCTCCTTAGTGTCATGAAATTTCTCATGCTCATATGAATCAGATTTTGAAGCAACCTCAATATAGTGCACTTGACCTTTCCCCAAACATCTATGTCCTGGAACCCATGGCTCTCTACAAGTGAAACAAAAAAATTTCCTTCCAAGTTCACTCCTAATCTCTTCATCTACCTTTTTTTTGATGCATTTTTTTACATTCTTTGGTGTTGGTGCTAGAAAAGTATTTTTCTCAAAATTTCCCTTATGTTTCCAAAAATTTGGGGGTTTTTGATTAGTGACTGGTTTCATAGGCACACAAGTTTCAAGCTGCAAACTTCTTTTGATAGCTTCCTGTAAGGTTGAGGGTGAGAAAGCCTTAACCAAACCCTTAACTAAATCTTCAAACCATCAAGAAAAAGATAAATAATCCTCTCTTCACTCATATTGGGTACCATAACAACCACTTTTTTAAATTCTTCTACATACTCATTAACTGATTTGGTTTGTCTCAACTTTGACAATTCTTTAAAATACTTTTCATAATCCTTGAGATCAAATCTGTCTATCACTGTTTGACTAAAATCATCAAATGTAGTTACTTGATCATGACCTTGAGTAGTCATTCCATGATACCACTAATCATAGGCTAAATCTTCCAAGTGTAGACTTGTGAATTGAGTGGCATCACTCTCCTTCATGGGGTTAAGTGTGAAGAAGGTCTGTAATTTTTGTAGCCATGCTCTAGCAGAAATTTTATTTGTTCCATCAAAAGTAGGTGCTATAAACTTGCTTATTTTATTTGTGAGTTATCTTCCACTTATGTCCTAGTCCCTCCTAGACTCTTTCTTGGGCATCAAATTTTTCATCATATCTGTATATTCTTTGAAAGGCACCGAACTACGAAAGTCATCATCTAAGCCATTGTAAGTATCCCTCAATGCAATCAAGTTACTTGTAACCTCTTCCATAGGATTAAGGGATGGATTAGTTCCAGTGGCTCATATGTATGTAAGAAAATAGTTCTTGTTGATTTAGAGGGTGTGGGTTTCAAATTTCTTGGCTCCTCTAAAGTTTTCCCTCTCTCATTAGTAGATACAACTCCTTGAAGTTTTTCTGTCAATAACCACAAAGCCTCTCTAGTTTCTGCCAAACTATCCACTATTTGCTTTTGTGTATTCTAGATGTCTTGGAAGAATTTTTTTTCCATCTCATCTAGGTCAGCCATTATTTTTTCTTCCTTGGATTTTGTAGTTTTATTTCCAATTGGAGGTTTGATCAAAATTTCTTTATTCTTTTCTTGCTACAAATATCTCTTTTCTCTTTCACTTAATTGCATGCAAACTTCTACAAACCCTCAGGCTAAAAAGCTCATAGCTCTAATACCACTGTAATGTCCCCTTTCTAATTTAATATCATATTTAAAGCCTCTAAACATATTTTTAAATAAAACAATTGACACTTCAAGAGATTATGTAGTTTCTCAATAATACCCAAATTGGGTATGCCCGAAATAATGCCAAAACTTCACAACTTCACATATTATTGATAAAATTGATAATAGAAATTTTTACTAAAATTTTTCTAGGATAACGGCCTACAAAATGGCACTTTCAAATCTGCAAAAATTTTACACAACAACTCCAAAATGGAGTTCAAATACAATGCTCATCGAGCTTCAAAAGCAATACAAAATAGCCCGGAAACACCATAAAACACTAACAATCTATCACAGAAGTAGAATCATGACCCAATAAATATATTCAGCTCTATTTCAACATAAAAATTTCTTCAATATAGTAGCAACTCAAACTGATATGAAAAAATCATCTGAAAACACCAAAATCTTACCAAAAACACACTTGGAAACTCACAAATCTACACTGTTCAGCACAAGGGAAAACTCCACATGAGCTTGCACATGGAATGGCCTCAAACTCCCATCCTTAGCCTTCTTGGAAACTTTCAAACTCCCATCTTTGGGTCTCCTTCTCCATAGGTTTGGCAGCCTCTAAAGAACAACAAAGCAATGAGCAAAAATCAAGTTCAAGAATGACCTCGAAATACCTCCAAACCCCTTTAAAAGAGGGCATAAACCTAACTCATAAACAAGATGGGTGAATAAGACATATTTTAATAATATTTAACATTTATTAATCAATTGGTTTCCAAAGATTAGTCCCTTTTCCTGAAACTTTACTTTTTGACCCCGCCAGCCTTACCAAAATTTATTAATTTTAATTGTTTTGAAAAGGGGACATGACAAGTCCTCCCTCCCAAATATTTCTTATCCTCAACAAATGAAGTTTGGGATGCTCAATAATATGTGTTCTTTCTCAAGTTTCATTCTCCAATGGTAATGCTTTCCGTTTGACCAAATGGTCCGTGATGCTCTTATTTGTCAATCTTTTTCCTCTTGTATCCAAAACCTCTTTTGGTATTAAGAGTAATTTCCCTTCATCATCAAGAGGTGGTAATTCTGTAGATACTATGGTTTTTTGGCCTAGAACCTTCTTTAGGCAAGAGACATGGAAAAAAATTATGTATTTTGTTTTTGGGTGGGAGCTCCAATTCATAAGCTACCTCTCCTGTCTTCCTGATGATCTTATAAGGCCTATAGAACCTTGGCTTGAGATTCTCTGCCCCACTCCTCTTCAAGGTGCTTTTCTTATATGGATTAAATATAACAAATACCAAGTCTCCTACCTCAAAATATCTTTGAGTCCTTTTCCTATCAGTGTACAACTTCTATTGGTTTTATGCATGTTGTAGATTATCCTTGAGGAACCTTAATATGTCTTGGCTTTTCTTAATGAAATCACTTGCTGCAGGTACTCTGCTATCTAAAAGTACTAGATCAACAAAGGAAATGGAATCATAACCATAGAGATAATGAAAAGGAAAGGGCATCATAAGCAATTGACATGTGCTGAGATGTATTGTAACAATGCTCCCCTAGGTGCAACCATTTCACCCAGGCATGTTGTTTATTTGAAACACAGTTCCTCAAATATCAGTCTATCCATTTATTAACTATCTTTATTTGTCCATCTATTTGAGAGTGATAGCTAGCACTAGGAGTGAGTTTAGTTCCTACCAAATGAAAGAGATCCTTCCAAAAAGAGCTAAGGAATCTACTATCTCAATCACTGATAATGTTTCTAGGTAAGCCATGTAACATGAAAATTTCCTTGAAGAATAATTCTACCACTTGTGATGCCTTGAAATTAGATGCGATGGGAAAGAAATGTGTATACTTAGTTAGTCTATCTACCACCACATATATGCAATCCTTATATTGAACCTTGGGCAAGCCAGTGATGAAGTCCATGAAAATACTTTCCCATTTTTGTTTAGGAATAGGAAGTGGCTGCACCAACCCTGCAAGAAAAATTTGCTCACTCTTATTTTGTTGGCATACCATGCATTCCTTAATGTGTTGAAGTACATCCTCTTTCATAACCTTCCATGCAAACCACTCTCAAAGTTTCCTATATGTCTTGAAGTATCCTTGATGACCAGCCAAAGGTGTGTCATGAAAGACCCTCAATATCCTTTCCTTAGTCTTTGATCCTAGTAGTAAGAACATCCTGTTCTTGTAATAAATAAGCTCATCAACAACCTTGTACCTATTACCATCCACTAACTTATCAAAAATATTGGTGGAAAAGGAATCTTTAGCATATTCTAAGATTATGGAGACTTTCCAATCAACATAGATAGATGTTAAGGAACACAAGGTGGGCTTCCTTGAGAGAGCATCAACAACCACATTATTCTTTCCTTTCACATATTCAATATAAAAATCATAAGCTTGCAATTTTCATACCCATTTTTGTTGATGACCATTCAAATCCATTTGGTTCATGAAGAACTTGAGACTATTATGGTCTATCTTTACAATGAATCTCCCACATACCAAATATTGTCTAAACTTATAAAGTGCATGCATGATTTCCAACATTTCCTTATCATAGATGGAATAACCTTTCTCTGATTGATTTAATTTTTTTCTCTCAAATTCTATTGGATGTCCCCTTTGAGTTAGGACAGCCCCTATACCTTCTCCAGAAGCATCACATTTAACAACAAAAGGTAAAGAGAAATTTGGAATTGCAAGCACATAGCATGAACTCATTACCTTTTTAAGCTTATCAAATGTTTTTTGTGCCTCTTGTTTCCAAATAAAGGCTCCTTTCTTTGTCAAATCAGTCAAGGGGGAAGAAAGCTGAGAAAATCCCTTGAAAAACCTCCTATAGTAGCTACACAATCTGAAGAAACCTCTCAACTGTGTAAGATTAGTAGGTGCAGGCAAATCCAAAATTACCTGAATTTTTTGTTGATCAACCTGTACTCCTTCAGAACTTATAATATGTCCCAAATATAGGATCTTAGTCAAAACAAATTCACATTTAGATAACTTACCATAGAAGGATTTCTACTCCAAGATTCCCAAAATAGTGTATATGTGCTCTAGATGCTCTTTCCACGTTTTACTGTAAATCAAGATATCATCAAAGAACACCAAAAAATATTTTCGAAGATGCTTGTTGAATACCTTATTCATACAAGATTGAAATGTTTATGGTGAATTAGTGAGGCCAAATGACATAAAAAGAAATTCAAAGTGCCCATAGTGACATCTGAAAGCATTCTTTTCCACATCTTCCCTCCTCATGTGGATTTGATGGTAACCTGATCTTAAGTAAATTTTTTAGAAGTATATAGGACCATGTAACTCATCAATGAGTTCATCTATGTGTGGTATGGGATACCTATTTTTGATGGTCTTCTTATTTAGAGCCCTTTAGTCTATACACATTCTCATTGTACCATCTTTTTTCTTGACAAGTACCACAGATGATGCAAATGGACTAGAGCTAGGCCTTATGAATCCCATGTCTAGGAATTCCTTAATAGTTTTTTCTATTTCTTCCTTGTAACCTCTTGGATGGTGGTATGGAGTGGTTATAACTAGTTTGGCACCTTGTTCTAACTCTATAACATGCTCAAAACCTCTATCTGGTGGTAATCCCAGAGGAAAATCATTAAAAACTATACTATGCTTATCAATAATATTTTGAATTTCAAAATAGAAATTAAATTTATTCTTTGATGAGATTGTTGGGTGGATTATGACTCCTAATACCCATGCTACTTGTCCTCTTCAAAAAGACCTCTCCATCCTCTTTGCAGTGACCACCCTAGGTGCTCCATTCGATAAGCCTCTCAATAAGACTTCTTTCCCAATGGAATGAAATCTGAACTCCATAGTTTAATGGTTCATGTAATAGCTTCCAATAGAGTGCAACCATTGAACACCCAATAAAAGATCTATTTTCCCAATGCCAACAACATAGAAGTCATCACATAGCTCATAATCTCCTAAATTCATCATGAGTTGTTTCACCACCCGTGTGCAAGGAATAGTGAATCCATTAGTGAAAGTAACATTGAATCCCTCAAAATATTCTTCTTTAAGCCCTCTTTTCATGACAAATCCCTCATCAATAAATTTGTGGGTTACCCCACTATCAAGAAGAACTGTCAACTTTTGCCCTACTAGTACTCCTTGAATTAGAAAGGGTTGGTATCTTGGGCTTCCTGATAATGCTGCCAAAGTGCCATCCTTGCTGTTTTCTTTTTATTTCTCTTCTTCTTCCTCCTCCTTAGTGTCATGAAATTCCTCATGCTCATATGAATCAGATTCTGAAGCAACCTCAATATAGTGCACTTAACCTTTCCCCAAGCATCTATGTCCTGGAACCCATGGCTCTCTACAAGTGAAACAAAGATTTTTCCTTCGAAGTTCACTCCTAGTCTCTTCATCTAAGGTTTTTTTTGTTGCATTTGTTACATTCTTTGGTGTTGGTGCTAGAAAAGTCTTTTTTCTGAAAATTTCCCTTATGTTGCCAAAGATTTGGGGGTTTTTTATTAGCGAACGGTTTCATAGGCACACAAGTTTCAAGCTTGTTGGTTAATAGTTTTTCCTCTTATAAGATTTTCAATCTTTGACTCCCAAATCACCCAAGGTAAGAGAACAAAAGGATGTTACCAAGAATTGGGTCAGTGTATATCTTCAATCACTGCCCTCTGAATTAATAGGTACAGCTCCTTGATTGTGTATGGTGTTCAATGAATATGTTTTTAAACTGATCACCAGGTTGTCTCTGATGTGTTTTAACCGAATTGCTCATAGACACAAACAATTCAGGCAAGGATATATATTCTATCTCCTGACTTTAATCTAACTACTCTAATCATGCAAATTCTACTTAGAGAGAACAGGAGTAGAATCGTATATGAACAACAAATGGAATTTCCCTCACTGCAACCTATGACATGAAATGGAATCCAAGCAAAAATCACAGCTTCATACATGATTGTACTTTCTGTCCAGAATGAATCTAACAAACAGGATGAATAGGAGAAGAGTTACATATGACAAGCAAATGGAATTACTTACTACAACCTCAGACATGAAATGGAATTCAATATGTAATCATAACTTCATACATAACTGTCCTTTCTATTCAAATGCAGATGATTAACTAAAATGGAACAACACTAGAAATAAAGCTCAGTAAATGGAATCACTTTTGCTCCAATATCCAGTTTGCTGACCTTTGTATTAACTTTCTCCGCACTATATATAGAGTTTACAACCATATGGCATCCATGGGAATACAAAATGTTTCAAATTCTAGAATTCAAAAAGTCTGAAGCCAAGAACTTACGAAAATACAATAGGAAGAACTAGCATGACTTTGTCCCTTCATCTGGCCTTGCTAATCAATTTATGTGTTGACAAATCTCAAAAGATGAAAGCATGCCTGTTACTTATCTTGGAATGTTTTTATGATACTTTACTCTATCCAAAACACTCTCGGCTTCCATTTTGCATTGTCGCATGATTGCATGATACTTGTTTAATTCTTGTGATCATGTGACCGCTTCATCATTGGCACACATGGACTCCAATAGAACACCATCTATTTAGTCTTCTCTGCTTCCGTACACCTTTGGCACCTACCACCGGCTGCACCTCATACTTTGTCGCATGATCGCATGATGCTTGTTTATTTCTTGCGATCATGCGACCGCTTTATGATTGACGCACTCTACAAACATCTTCGGTCCCACTTGGACAAGTGGAATTTTTTGCTATGTCATAACCGTAGTCAAATGTTTTCGGACCCACCATTGGAAGATCAATGGGCATTGCTTCTTCACATAGACCTCCAAGATTCTTTGCGAACATACGCCCTCCGTCAAATGTAGGATCTTTAAACCTTTCTACCGCAAAAAATTCTTCCTGACCCACCGAGAGACATGTGTTCACATGTTGCATGATCGCATAGCAATATTTTAATTCATGTGATCATGTGACCACTCTATGATTGGTGCCCGTGGGTCTGCTGAGATAGGTGGCACCTTGTTGCTATTTTTAGGCATCTTTCTATTGCGCAATTCTGACCATCACTAGATTGAAACCTTGGAATGTTTTGAACCGTCGATTCTGACCAAAGTAAAAACATGAACCGGGCCCCCATCTGCTGAGGAGTCCACGTGGTTGCATCTCACATGATTGCAAGACCGATTTCTCAGTCATGTGATCTTGTGGGGACCGTAGATTTGGAGACTGCAAGGCTTCCAATGTCTTGTCGCATGATCACAAGACTATAATTTTACTTATGCGATCATGCGACCACTTCACCATCCTGGACACGTGGAAAATATTTAACTTAAGTGACACTGTCAGATGAATAAAGAGATGTGTACTTACCTATCAAAGATGAATCAAAAGGTAATGAAGGATTATAAAACCCAACATAGGTGAAGACTATTGAAACATTTTGAGCTCGGGTAGAAACATTGAAAAGATGCTATGGCCAGCTGAGCTCGGGTGGTGACAATGTAATAAGATTAAACACACGGCTCTGTCACTACATCTTTTTCTTGATTCTTTGCACACACTTGAAGATCATGTATTTTGAACATCTACCTGCTTGAGAAAAAGAATCAATTGGAGCATCAAGACTTTGCCAGGTTAGGAACTATAACCTACCTAATGATAAAAAGATCTTTAGAACAACCCACCTAGTTCAGAGAAGGAAAATAAATGATAGGGAAACCTGGCAAAGAAAGCCTACCTAAGAAAGACTTAGACCTAGACTCAGACATAACTAGATTTGACTTGACATCAAATAATTCCACTTTTAATGAGCATGGTTAGAGGGTGAAAAGTGGGGCAACAACTGGCTCCAACTGGGGATTTAAGCATTAAAATGCTTAAAAAAACTCTAGCAATCTCTGGTTCCGCAAAATAATTGACAAATTGACAACAAGAAAACTAAACTTCAGGAAAAAAGCTGCAAAATGAAAGAAAACCACTAAACTAAGACACAAAAAGAAAACCTACCTAACTAACTACTACGCAGGGGTTACCTGCTCTTCGATTATACATCTGATATAGCTTTAAGTCCTGCCCATTATAGGAACATGGAAGAGACTCTCCAGAAGGATATGCCAATCTGAATGAGTTATTCTAATTCACTTGCACAATCTGGAATGGACCTTTCCATAAGGATTGAAACTTAGAATGCATTCCTTTAGGTTCATGTCTCTTATCCCACATCAGCACCATATCACCTTCCATGAATTTTATTGGCCTTGCCCTTTTTTTAAACAATTTCTTGAATTGGTTCTGATGTTCAGTGATCCTATCAACCATATCTTCCCTTTCTTCCTGCAGCTTAGTCAAATACAGGATCCTTTTTTCCAATCCATCCTTGAAAACATTATCCTCAATTGCAGTTTTCAGTTTACAAGCAACAAGTTCTAATGGCAATGGTAAGTTGGCCTCTACTCCATACACCAACTCAAAAGGAGAAATAACAATGGCTCTTTTAGGAGTGTTTCTATCTACCCAAAGAGCATCATATATCTTTTTGTGCCAATCTCTCTGATTATCAACAACTAACTTCTTCAAAATATTAATCAGATTTTTATTACTTGACTTAGCCTGCCCGTTACCTTAAGGAAAATAATCAGAAGAGTGTCCTATTTGAATCCCATGATCATAACAAAAGGAAACCATTTCTGAGGATGAAAAGTAAGAAGCATTATCCAATATCAATTTTGTGGGAACTCCAAATCTTACCAATATTTGTTCTTTAATGAATTCTCATACTACTTCTGAAGTAGTCTTCTTCATTGGTTTAGCTTCAACCCATTTGCTGAAGTCATCAGTGGCGGTCAAGATGTATGAATGTCCTTGACTTGAAGGAGGATTGATAGGTCCTACAAAGTCCAAACCCCACTGCTGAAAAGGAGCATCTATCACCACCGGTCTTAGGGGTAATGCGGCCAATTGTGGTTTTCCTACAAACATCCTACACTTCTCACAATTTGCAACCTACTTATATGAGTCTTTGAACATGTCGGGCCAATAATAACACTACCTTAGAATCTTGAAAGTTGTCACAATGGATGAGAAGTGACCTCCACATGCTTCATCATGGAAAGATTTCAATAACTTTTTCTACTGATCTTTATCAACACATCTCAGGAAAGTACCATCAATTGCTTTCTTATATAAAACATCATCATGTATAACATACTTCAAGGCTTTATTCTTTAAATTCCTCTTTTGTTTAGCAGTTAATCCATTCAGACATTCACCATAAGTCAGAAAATATGCAATGTTTGAGAACCAAGGATCTTGCAGACTTACCATGAGCACTCTGTGATCATCTTCTTCAACTTGTTGATTCTCTGCTATGGCCCTGCAAAGAGCATCCCCTCTTATGATTTTTGTTGGCCTAACATCTATATCATACTCCTAGACCTTTGCTATCCAAGATCCTCTATTGTTACATCCAACATCTTGCTATGTTAACACACTTTTTACAGTAGCATTAGGCACATGGATGACTGAATTTGAATGCAGGATGTAAAATCTAAAATTCTTTAATGCTCTCACCATTGCACACGCATGCTTTTCAACTTGAGAATACTTTAGCTCTTGATTCTTTAAGGGCATACTCATGAAGGCAATAGGAGCTTGTATATCTTCCATATTCTCTTGCATTAATATTGCTGACATGGTGTGTTCAGATGCATAGCAATATATAATGAACTCTTTAGTATAATCAGGATGAACCAAGACAAGAGTATTTGCAAAGGCATTCTTTATATCCTTAAAATCTCTTTTACCATCATTAGTCCACTTAAATGTTTGATTTCCTTTCATCATGTCAACTATGCTTTGCACAATCTCAGAAAAATTAGGTACAAATCTTCTCAGAAAATTCACTTGTCCAAAGAAGGATTTAACACCAGTCTTACTCAAAGGTAAACTTAATTTTTGAATGGCTTTAACTCTATTAGGATCAATTTTGACTCCTTGAGAAACAATGTGACCAAGAAGCTTACCTTCAGTGACACAAAACACCGATTTCTTTGGGTTCAAGGACATGCCTTGATCTCTACATCTTTGCAGAACCTTGGTCAGATCTCCTAGGTGATCTTTCCTCTTCTTGGAGAAAATAGTCAAGTCATCAAGGTAGATCACAATAATTTTATTTTTAAGATCACCAAAAGATAAATCCATAGCCATTTGAAAGGTTGCACCTGCATTAATTAACCCAAAAGGCATTCTATTATAAGAAAATGTGCCCCAAGGTGTTGTGAAAGCTATTTTATACTTATCTGCTTCATCTACTTGTATCTGATTATATCCTGAAAAACCATCTAACATGGACATCATCTCTAACCCTGCAACAGTTTGCAACAAATGATCCATGTTTGGTAGAGCATAGTTATCCTTGAGGGAAGCTTGGTTCAGATTTCTAAAATCAACACAAATCCTTATTTCTCCATTCTTTTTCCTCACAGGAACAATGTTTGCTACCCAAGTGGAATGATGGATGGGATAACTGATCTTAGCTTTCAACATTTTATCTATTTCTTTGAAAATTGCCCCTTCCACTAGAGGATTATAATTTCTCTATTTTTGTTTGATAGGTGATGCTCCAGATTTAAGAGGGATAGTATGCCTGAATTTTCCATTCATAAAATTCTTTAAATCCTCATAGCTCCAAGCAAAAATGTCTTGGAATTCAATCAACAATTCTTTGATTTTCGTTCTTTCCTCAAGAGTGCAACATTTTCCAATGTTGATCATTTTAGGACTGTCCTCAGTTCCTATGTTGATCCCATCAAATTCTCCACAAGTTTTTCCTTTCTTATCTCTCTCTCTCCTTATATAGGCATCATGTTTATCAAAGAGTTTTTCTAATGACACAACATGAGAAGGAATTCTATTTTCTTTCAATTGAATGATACCTGATTTTAATTCTTCTTCATCAATTGGTGACTACTCTTCTTCGTCATTTTCAAAACACATATTGGCAAAGGGGCCTGTTCCTTCTAGAAACTGATGAATATGCTTGTCATCTTCAAATAGTTGTCAAGATTCTTCATTATCAGGCACCTTAGGTCTAAATAGGACCTCCATTCTGTATACTTGATTCTTGAAGTCAGGATGAGGCAAGAGTAGAGATGCAAAAACTGCTAGAGAATCAGCCCTGGAATTTTGATCTCTTGGGACCAAAATTATTGAAAAGGCATCTAGACTTTCTATTTCATCCCATACTTTATTTCTATAATTTTTCAATCTATTATTTTTCACAGAGTACTGATTTCTTGCTTGTCTCACCACCAATTCAGCATCCCTTTGAACTTTGAGCAATTTAACTCCTTTTTGTTTAGCTACCTCTATACCAAGGAGAAGGCCTCATATTTTGCAGTATTATTGGTATTTTTAAAATTCAATTTATAATCTAGGAAAGTAATTTCTCCATTAGGGGCTATCAAAACTATTCCAGCACCTGAACCAGCCTTGGCACAACTTCCATCAAACTCCAATGTCCATAATTGCTTAGTTTTTTCTTCTTCTATCTCTTCTTGAACATTAGGGCCATTATAGGATATCATATAGTTTCCAAATTGCATTTCTTGATAAAGAATTTGTGACCTAGGATCATCTGACTTTAATACAGTGAATTTTTCTTTTCCTTCTAGTTCCAACTTCACCTTTTTATTTCCTACTTGAATATAGGTAGATGTCCAATCTAACTTGATTTCTCCTCCCAAGTCTTTACAGAAACTTCTACTAAGCAGCATTCCATAACTCTCAGGGATATCAGCAATAAGGATTGTGAGCTTCAATCTCTTAGAGGGATAGGCAGCTAAGGAAACTTGAGCATCTTTAATTTGACCAATTAAGGGCACTCGTTTAGCATCCATAGAATAACATATGCCAAAGAATTTAGTTAAAGGCAATCCTAAAGCTTTAGCAACTGAAGCAGGCATCACATTGTCTGAAGCTCCCGAATCTATGATGCAATTACTCAATTTATTTCCATTGATAAAAAGTGATACATAGAAAGGCTCTGGTTTTTTACTAGAACAAGTAGCATGGACAGCAGATTCTTCTTCATGAAACAATCTTGGAATTGAAAAATCATCGTCTATTGAATTCTCTATGCTAGTACCGGTCTAATTTTTATCATGAACATTAGCATTAATAAGAACATTCTCCTTACTTTCACAACGTTCTACTAGTCTTTGCAATTGATCCAGATTTGATTTTAAATAATCCATGGTAGTTATTTGAATCTTAGTTTCCTCACAAAATTTTATAATATCAAAAGAAGTAGATGACTTATCTTTTAGATCCTTTTGTGAAGAAATTGATGCTGCATTCTTGTCTTTACCCACCTTATGAGAAGGTGCTAGATTCTTAGTAGGAGTAGCATTAGAAACCTGACTCTTATTTTTTTGACTTCTAGTCATCACCATTAGCTGAGGTCCTTCCAAGGTGGAAAAACAATTTCCTCCATTTTTTGAACCTGACTCATACTCAGTAAAAATTTACGGAGTCGCCATGAGGAGCATGATCATCATCATCTTCTGGATATTCAATTCTTTGCACTTCTTCTCCTCTCATTTGTAAATATCTGATGATTTCTTCACAAGTATTACCATCATGATCTGCTCTGAGATGAAAGGCACAAGAAGTCTGACCTTTAGGAGAAACTTCAATAGCTAATCTTTGCTGAGGGGCAGGGAGCTGCAAGTTCTTATTTCCACCTTGATATCTTGGTCCTTCTGGATAAGGCTGATATAATGAATGAGCTGGTCTAGCAACTTGTTTCTTTAATGTAATCAACTCATTGGACAACTTTTGTAACATAGCCTCAGTACTGTTTGAAGTGCTTGTTGTATTGCTTGAAGATCCAGTATGATACTCTTTCTTCCATTTCCTAGAGGCTATCATGTCATCCTCCATCTCTACTACAAGAGTTTGTGCAGCTTGTAAAGTGGCCACATTAGCCCTTCTTAGTTGATAACCAAGTTCAGGAGGCATGGAACTAATGTAGAAAGTTTTCTAATTGTCTCCTATTGGAGCACTAGCAACTGGTATTCTTTTAATAAGTTTATTAAATTTTGCATTAAAATCTCTCATAGAGATGGATGGTTCTTTCTTAATTTGGGCTAATTGTAACAAGAGAACCTGAGCATCTTCAGTGCTCTTGTATCTTCCTTCAAATCTCTATTTCATGACATTCCAACTAGTAATACAGCCTGTGGGTAAATCTTGGAACCAATCTGCTGCATCATCCACCAAAGTATCCACAAACATCCTGACTACAACATCCTCATGCTGAGGATTCACCACACTACATGCTTTCTGGAAAGCACTTAGATGTTGTTCAACTGACACTGAGCCATTACCATTGAATCTAGGGAAGTTCTTTCTGGAGGCCTTTGGCAAGTCATGATTTACTGTAAGATTCAGTGGCCCAATAACATTTCCCCAAGGAACAACCATAGTTGCTAGCCTTGTATTCTGTGCAACTGCCTGAATTGAAACTAAGAGAGGAAGTGCAATACCATGCAATAATAATGAATTGCAAGTGGTAGAGATAGGAATTCTACCAATAGGAGGAGCAGAAGGCTTGCTTCTTTTTGGTCTCAAAGGAACTACTGTAGATAACTGAAAATCGGCAAGCTTCTTATTTTCAGTTTCCCTTGCCTTGGCTCTTCCTTTCTTGAAAATATCTTCAAGGATAGGGAAATTGACCTCTTTGAGTTCTTCATAGACTGGATCAACCTTTCCCTTCTATTTCGCACTCCTGGTAAACTTGGAATCTAGGATGCCTAAAATTCTGAGAAAAACTTTTAATTTTTTCTTCTTTCTAAAGTCCTCCCCAGTAGAGTCGCCAAAAACTATTGGTTAATAGTTTGTCCTCTTCTAAGATTTTCAATCTTTGACTCCCAAATCACCCAAGGTAAGAGAACAAAATAATGTTACCAACAATTGGTTCAGTGTATATCTTCAATCACTGCCCTTTGAATTAACAGGTATAGCTCCTTGATTGTGTATGGTGTTCAATGAATATGTTTTTAAACTGATCACCAGGTTGTCTCTGATGTGTTTCAACCGAATTGCTCATAGACACAAACAATTCAGGCAAGGATATATATTCTATCTCCTAACTTTAATCTAACTACTCTAATCATGAAAATTCTACTTAGAGGGAACAGGAGCAGAATCATATATGAGCAGCAAATGGAATTGCCCTCACTGCAACCTATGACATGAAATGGAATCCAAGTGAAAATCACAGCTTCATACATGATTGTACTTTCTATCCAGAATGAATCTAACAAACAGGATGAATAGGAGAAGAGTTACATATGACAAGCAAATGGAATTACTTACTGCAACCTCAGACATGAAATGGAATTCAATATGTAATCACAGCTTCATACATAACTGTCCTTTCTATTCAAATGCAGATGATTAACTAAAATGGAACAAAACTAGAAATAAAACTCAGTAAATGGAATCACTTTTGCTCCAATATCTAGTTTTCCAACTTTTGTATTAACTTTCTCCACACTATATATAGAGTTTACAACCATATGGCATCCATGGGAATACAAAATGTTTCAAATTCCAAAATTTGAAAAGTTTGAAGCCAAGAACTTACAAAAATACAATAGGAAGAACTAGCATGACTTTGTCCCTTCATCTGGCCTTGCTAATCAATTTATGTGTTGACAAATCTCAAAAGATGAAAGCATGCCCGTTACTTATCTTGGAATGTTTTTATGATACTTTACTCTATCCAAAACACTCTCGGCTTCCATTTTGCATTGTCACATGATCGCATGATACTTGTTTAATTCTTGCGATCATGCGACCGCTTCATCATTGGCACACATGGACTCTAGTAGAACACCATCTGTTTAGTCTTCTCTACTTCCGTACACCTTCAAAACCTACCACCGGCTACACCTCATACCTTGTCGCATGATCGCATGATGCTTGTTTATTTCTTGCGATCATGCGACCGCTTTATGATTGGCGCACTCTACAAACATCTTCGGTCCCACCTAGACAGGTGGAATTTTTTGCTATGTCATAACCGTAGTCAAATGTTTTTGGGCCCACCATCGGAAGATCAACGGCCATCGCTTCTTCGCATAGACCTCCAAGATTCTTTGCGAACATATGCCCTCCGTCAAATGTAGGATCTTTAAACCTTTCTGCCGCAAACAATTCTTTTGGACCCATCGAGAGACAGGTGTTTGCATGTCACATGATCACATAGCAATATTTTAATTCATGCGATCATGCGATCGCTCTATGATTGGTGTTCGTGGGTCCGTTGAGACAGGTGGCACCTTGTTGCTATTTTCGGGCATCTTTCTCTTGCGCAATTTTGACTGTCGCTGGATTGAAACCTTGGAATGTTTTGAACCGTTGATTCTGACCAAAGTAAAAACATGAACCGAGCCCGCATCTGCTGAGGAGTCCACGTGGCTGCATCTCGCATGATCACAAGATCGGTTTCTCAGTCTTGCGATCTTGCAGGGATCGTAGATCTGGAGACTGCAGGGCTTCCACTGTCTTGTTGCATGATCGCAAGACTGTAATTTTATTTATGTGATCATGTGACCCCTTCACCATCCTAGACATGTGGAAAATCTTTAACTTAAGTGACACTGCTAGATGAATAACGAGATGTGTACCTACCTGTCAAAGATGAATCAAAAGGTAATGAAGATTATAAAACCCAACACAGGTGAAGACTGTTGAAACATTTTGAGCTCGGGTAGAAACATTGAAAAGATGCTACGACTAGCTGAGCTTGGGTGGTGACAATGTAATAAGATTGAACACACGGCTATGTCACTGCATCTTCTTCTTGATTCTTTGCACACACTTGAAGATCATGTATTTCGAACATCTACCTGCTTGAGAAAAAGAATCAATTGGAGCATCAAGACTTTGCTAGGTTAGGAACTATAACCTACCCAATGATAAAAAGATCTTTAGAACAACCCACCCAGTTCAGAGAAGGAAAAGAAATGATAGGGAAACTTGGCAAAGAAAGCCTACCTAAGAAAGACTTAAACCTAGACTCAGACATAACCAGATCTGATTTGACATCAAATACTTCCACTTTTAATCAGCATGGTTAGAGGGTGAAAAGTGGGGCAACAAAGCTGCAAACTTCTTTTGATAGCTTCCTGTAAGGTTGAGGGTGAGAAAGCCTTAACCAAACCCTTAACTGAATCTTCCAAACCATCAAGAAAAAGATAAATAATCCTCTTTTCACTCATATCAAGTACCATAACAACCACTTTTTGAAATTCTTCTACATACTCATTAACTAATTTGGTTTGTCTCATCTTGACAATTCTTTAAAATACTCTTCATCATCCTTGAGATCAAATCTATCTATCACTCTTTGAATAAAATCATCAAATGCAGTTACCTAATCATGACCTTGAGTAGTCATTTCATGATACCACTAATCATAGGTTGCATCTTCCAAGTGTAGACTTGTGACTTGAATGGCATCACTCTCCTTCATGGGGTTAAGTGTGAAGAAGGTCTATAATTTTTGTAGCCATTCACTAGCAGAAATTTTATTTGTTCCATCAAAAGTAGGTACTGTAAACTTGCTTATTATATTTTTGAGTTCTCTTCCACTTAGGTGTTGCTCCCTCCTATACTCTTTCTTGGGCATCAAATTGTTCATCATATCTGTATATTCTTTGAAAGGCACTGAACTGCGAAAGTCATCATCTAAGCCATTGTAAGTAGCCCTCAATGCAATCAAGTTACCTGTAACCTCTTCCATAGGATTAAGGGATGGATTCAGTTTCGGTGGCTCATTTGTAGGTAAGAAAATAGTTTTTGTTGATTTAGAGGGTGTGGGTTTCAAATTTCTTGGCTCCTCTGAAGTGCTCCCTCTCTAATTAGTAGATACAACTCCTTGAAGTTTTTTCGTCAATAACTGCAAAGCCTCTCTAGTTTCTGCCAAACTATCCACTATTTTCTTTTGAGTATTCTGGATGTCCTAGAAGAATTTTTTTGCCATCTCATCTGGGTCAGCCATTCTTTTTTCTTCCTTGGATTTTGTACATTTATTTCCAACTGGAGGTTTGATCAAAATTTCTTTATTCTTTTCTTGTTGCAAATATCTCTTTTCTCTTTCACTTGATTGCATGCAAACTTCTACAAACCCTCAGGCTAGAAATCTCATAGCTCTAATACACTTTAAGAGATTATGCAATTTCTCAATAATACCCAAATCGGGTATGCCCGAAATAATGCCAAAACTTCACAACTTCACATATTATTGATAAAATTGATAATAGAAATTTTTACTGAGTTTTTTCTAGAATAACAGCCTACAAAATGACACTTTCAGATCTTCAAAAATTTTACACAACAGCTCCTAAATGATGTTCAAATACAATGCTCATTGAGCTTCAAAAATAATACAAAATAGCTCGGAAACACCATAAAACACTAACAATCTATCACAAAAGTAGAATCATGACCCAAGAAATATATTTAGCTCTATTTTAACATAAATTTTTTTTCAATACAACAGCAACTCAAACTGATATGAAAAACTCAACCGAAAACACCAAAATCTTACAAAAAACATACTCGAAAACTCACAAATCTGCACTGTTCAACACAAGGGAAAAATATGCATGAGCTTGCACATGGAATGGCCTCAAACTCCCATCCTTATCCTTCTTGGAAACTTTCAAACTCCCATCTTTGGGTCTCCTTCTCCACAGGTTTGGCAGCCTCTGAAGAACAACAAAGCAATGAGCAAAAATCAAGTTCAAGAATGAGCCCGAAATGCCTCCAAACCCCTTTAAAAGAGGGCATAACCCTAACTCATGACCAAGAGGGATGAATAAGACATATTTTAATAATATTTAACATTTATTAATCCATTGGTTTCCAAATATTATCCCCTTTTCCCGAAACTTTACTTTTTGACCCCGCCAGCCTTAGCAAAATTTATTAATTTTAATTGTTTTGAAAAGGGGACATGACATCCTCTAATGAAAGTGGGCATATCACACAGCTCAATCCCATGCAACATATAAATCCTCTGGTAAGCTTCCAGGAGATCACTCACTAACATAGAGCTAATCTCACGCTTGCAATCCTCGGGAAGTCATCCTATCTCATCTGTAGTAGGAAGATCAAATCTGATGTAAGGGTCATAAAATGGACTAGAAGGTGATATGCTTGCACTCATCCATGATCTAAGCATGTACCTACTGACAAAGATTATATGAAAACTCATAGACCTGATTCGCGATGGTGGAAATGCTATAATACATATCTAAACGTATGTCCTGAACTACAACATGCCCAAATCCAATGTAGGTCTCCAAATGTTTTGGAAGAACCAAAAGGTTTTGAGCCACTAATGCCCTCTTACTATGGGGTTGTGGTCTATTGGGTCATCTACACTTATCCTAATATCTCCCCCAACCCTGACCAACATATGAAGGTAAATTTATGTAGTCGACATCGTAGCCCAAATAAAACTCTACAATTAATTATTTATAGAAATATAGTGGCACCTCATCCTTTTGGGGCCACATATGATGGGCGAAATCATCTATGATATATAAAAGAGACCACTAAGTCATCTATACATTTTGTGACCCTATATTCTCTAACCACCCTCTTATCTATGTAATGGGTCCCAAACATGTTCTTAACCTGAGTGACTAAAACATCTGAATCAACTATCCTCCAACCCATTGTCCCTGTGACAGTGCTAGAGAGGCTATAATAAAAAGTATCAATAGATACATCATCATATGAATTGTATGATTCAACCTTCTAAATCATACTCATGAGATTAGTGTGTATAGATGTCAAGTTGTCCATATTAGGGAGAGTAGTACTATTCTATAGTGTCATCTCTAACGTAGTTGGAGCAACCTGTATCCTAGAGATAGTCTCATCTCTATGACTATCTTTACTCTGTGAAGCCTGGGTACCATGCTCATCTAAGGGAGCTCATGATCCCTGACTATTATGGAAACTATGCTCTGAATCACTAGAAGCCATGAATGATGTACATGCAAAGGTAATATATATATATATATATATATATATATATATATATATATATATATATATATATATATATATATATATATATATATATATATATATATATATATATATATATATATATATATATATGAAATAATTTTAAAATGCATTTACATATATAAATTAAATATTTAAACATTTAAATTCATGCATTTACACATGTATTCAATCATGGTACTAGAACTAATTCATGCATTCAATATTTACTAATTTGAATGCATATTTATACATATTTAAAAGTACACATGATAAAAATGAATTTTATACAAATTTCCAAAATCTACCTAGATTCAAGTGACAATAATTTTGAGATAAATTTTAAATCAGTTTACTAGAGCTTGAATGTAAATTTCCATAACTAGGGAGGGAAAAACATTATAAATTATACTAAAAGGAATCGTGAAAATATAATAATCTAGAAAGGGGTTCATTTGAAAATAATCAAGTATTGGATGAAATCATGTTCAAGTCCATGAAACAATGGATTTTCTAGAAATAGTTTTTTGCACTTTTTCCATGGACAAAACACTTCCATGCAAAGCATAAGATGAAACATATAGATTTCTCCTTATGAAGTTTAGGAGGGGGAAAATGATCTAGAGTTGAAATACTTAACCCATTTTGGGGAGAAGATAAATATATTATTAGTTGAGTTAGGATCACCTCCAAGGTTTCATTCTTTTTAGCTAGAGGGGATATCTAAGGGTCTTAATTAGGTCTTAAGGGTCTTAAGGGTCTTATGGGTCTTAAGGGTCTTATTGGGTCCTATTGGGTCTTAAGGGTCTTAATTAGGTTCTATTGGGTCTTAAGGGTCCTATTAGGTCTTAAGGGTCTTATTGGGTCCTATTGGGTATTAAGGGTCCTATTGGGTCTCAAGGGTCTTAATTAAGCCCTATTGCATCTTAAGGGTGGACTATTAGGTCCTATTAAGTTATATTTTGTCTTAAGTGGTCCTATTAGGTCTTAAGGGTCCTCTTGGGTCCTATTAAGTCTTAAGTGGTCCTATTAGGTCTTAAGTGGTCCTATTAGGTCTTAAGGGTCCTATTATATCTTAATTGGTACTATTAGGTCAGGTATTATGTGTTAAGGGTCTTATTGGACATCCTATTAAGTCTTAAGGGTCCTATTAAATATCTTAAGGGTAGGTATTATATGTCTTATTAGGTATTATTATATCTTAAGGGTCCTATTATGTCTTAAGATTAGGTATTATTAGGTCTTAAGTATAGTTTTTTTTGAAAATATATGTAAAGGATTTTAGATCTATATGTTCTTGATGTATATTTATTTTGGAAAATAACTTTGTGGGATATAAATATAAGTTATATCTCAAGTAATCATTTTAAATAAATTTTGTTGAATTTTTTTAAATAAACTATGTATTGTGTACTATTTACATGTTTTTAGGTTTTAGTTTACATTTTTGGTAAATTATATATGTTTTTAGGTTTTAGGTTTGTACGTTTAAGTTTCAAACTTTTAAGTTTATGTTTTGATTTTGTATATTTTTTAGGTGAATGCATTTTTAAGTTTTAGGTTTAAGTTTATGTTTATTTCATCAATAATATAGATTTAAAAAATAGAAAAAAATAAAATTTAAATTATAATTCTAAGTAAAAAAAATGATATTTTTTTGCATATAAATAACTGAAAAAAAATTAAAAACAAAAACAAATTAAAAAAATGTCCCCTACCTGGAACTTGGTCGAGTAGGCACTATTGATCATCAGTCACCAATCCTTAGCCCCTCAATGTGCAAATGAGGGGATTTGGGGGTTTTTAAAATCCCTGTTAGACTCGGTCGAGTAGGACTCGGCCAAGTCCCCCATGCCACGTAGGTGCCATTCGGCGCCATGTGACACCTACATATACTTAGTCAATTGGGACTTGGCCGAGTGTAAATCGGTCGAGACTCCTTGGTTATCCTAAAGGGTGATAGTATATCGTGCATCTGCCCTATTACAAACATTGTTCACCCTAATTAAGTACTATTCTTAGGATGATCTTTTTGGGATTATTTTATATTAATCAAATTTTTGGTGACCTTTGTCTCTTTGATAAAATTAAAAAATCCAAATAGAAGGTAACTAAAAAACACAAAGACTATAGAAGTATGTTCAAATGAATTTTCTATTGGTGATATTTTAGTATCATTTTATAAATAAGGCCCAGTGAATTATTTTTTGGTAGTATAATAGGTCAATTTTAAGAAGAGATAAACTTAATGGTTAAAATGTTTAGCTAGAAAACAAAATAATAAGATCTTATTCAAATTCTTTGTACTTTGAGGCATGTAATGCTAAAGAACGTAGTACTTTAGAAACTATATCAAATGGCTTAAATGATTATGAAGAATTCTTACAACTTTTTTAAAAAAATTCTTGAATGGAATAGTTAAATACTTTGTTAATAGAAAATAGATAAGATTTAAAGCTAGAATTATGAAATCTTTTGCAAATAATATAAATATTTATTAACATTTTTACCCTATATGTTTTATAGAAATTATAGAAAAACAAAATTTATCCATAAAATTTCATGATTATAAATTAGAATTCATAATAAAATCATACAATGTTCTATTTATTTCACTTGTTATGAAATGGTTTCATAGATACAGTGAAACAAATGAATTAGTGAAACCATGGGCACAATAAAATTAAATTGTGTAAAAGCATAGAAAACAATGAGGAATGAGACAAACCATTTATTGGTGATAACAAACTGTAAGAATAAATGAATAGGCTTCATTACCTACAATATGCACTGTAATAAGACTTGGAGACAAGGAGGAGAGAACATGAGATGATTGGAGAGGATGGCCTAAATTTATTTAAACGGAAAAAAAAACACCAAGACTAAGATGGAAATAAGGCCTAGTCTTATGCTTGCATCATCTTGAAGGGTAGGACCATTTCTAAAAGGAAGGTGTGTGGAAGACCAGGTCTATGCTTGGACATGAAACAATCCGATGATCCTTTCCTTCTCACAAATGATGTCAAGACTTGTATGAGATTCTAGAATATAAAGCAACTAACTAGTAAATTCTATGTCCATCTTTTATTTATTCCATTTCATTTCATGGAAAAAAGAAAAATGTAAATGTTATATATATTTATAATTTTTATGTACATAAAGATAGATTACTTTCTATTTATGTTTTACAATAATTGGAAAAGTCTTAAAAATTTCTGATAGGATGGTAGATTAATAATTGTGAAAATTTAATGTATATATGTTTTGAATTAGTTTGGATATTACAACTTGTATGTAATAATACCTTTTTGCTTGGTCTTTCTATTTTCTATTAAATATACAAGCATAAGAATTGGTAAAGATTGATTTATATATTGCTAATAAACAATATTCATAACCAAATACAGAAGAAAGAATGGTATGGTATCTTAAATTTTAGTAAAAAGAAATAATAATTCATTCATAATATATGCACTTATTTTCCGTAAGGAACCTTTCGGTGAAAGACAAAATATGTCTTCCACTTTTTCCTCTAAATGAGGCTCACTTATAGAAACTCTTAAGAATTAGAAGATAATATAAACTTGTCATTGAGATTTTGAACGAATATTTTAAATATATTTTTAAAACTATCTTATTTTAAAATATTTACAAATAAATTATTTCAAAGACAATGTATTTTATTTTTGACATGTGCTATTTTTCCATATTGCATAACTTGGGCTTATGTGTTAAATATATATCACTAACACTAATCTATAGTGAATATATAGCATTTTGTAATTTTTGTTTCATTTTTTATTAATTTTTTATGTTTCACAAATAACCTATGTTAGAATTTAAAGAAAAATATCATTAGAATTATACAATTTTAAAAATTTACATTGAGAAGTATAATAATGTTAAAGATTGTGTCATTGCAATTTTATTTGATTGTATTAAACTTACTCTTGATTAACATTATTAAAATATAGGGTTAATAAAATAGTTAAAGGCCACAGAAACAAGTTCAAATGTATGTCATATTGGTGAGTTTTCAAATTTCAATATTTTTGTGAAGCTCAATGAAGAATTTCTAGAAACCTTTGAAGTTTATATTCAACCTAAAACTAAGATGTGGTCCTTTAACAATTTTAGTGAATGGATCAACATTTTATGAAGAATTATTGAAAAATGAAACTAAAGTCTAATTTGTACTGTCCTAAACCATATGTGTTTGTTACTAGCTCATATTGGCTAGTCTCGTGTAGATTTGTAGCTAGAAATTTTAGACTAGTAAAAAATAAAAAAATATCCGCAATAAAAATGGGAAAGGGAGTTACAAGGAAAGAAATGGTTATTATTACTTTTAGACTCTTAATTTTCCTATAGATTTACATAGAAAATTTATGATTTCAAAAAATATTGATCAGTTTTGTCTACTAAAGTATTTTCTTTGTAAATCTTATAACAATGTAGTCACATATATGTTAGCAAATGTGGTTACAAAAGAATTCATAGTTTCAAATAAAAAATAGAAAATCTATTTTTATTTCATAAATAAAAGTTTATGTAGTATTAAAATATCTTTATTTGTTTGTTAATGGGATTTTGATCTAGTGGTAAAGTTGAACGCTTTTGAATGAGCCCACAAGAAATCAAGTTTTTACTTGAATAGAAATGTAACTAACGGATAGACTATATTACTTTTCTGAGTGCAAAGGATCAAATTTTACTTGAGTAGAAATGTAACTAGCCGATTGTTGGAAAATAAATTAATTACACCACCAACTCAAAAGAGAAGTTTCTAGAAACTTTGACCATGACCAAGGAAGTTTCAGATGAGTAAAGAATGTTAGAAATTTCTAGAGAATACTTTCACTCTCCAGACTTCTCTATTGATGTGCAAATTGACTATAAATTAATAGTCTGGGCCTGTGATCAGTAGAGCCTTATTTGGGTTTCCAATATGGTATCAGAGCAGAGCCTGTTGGAAAATAAATTATTTACACCTACACTCAAAAGAGAAGTTTCCAGAAACTTTGACCATGACCAAGGAAGCTTCTAGATAAGTGAAGAAAGTTAGCAAGTTCTAGATTATTCTTCAACTCTCCACATTTATCTTGATGTAAACATTGATTATAAATTAATAGAATGGGCCTGTGATTAGCTGAGCCCAATTTGGGTTTCCAATATGGTATCTGAGAAAATCTTTCTTTATAAAAAATAGAGCAAAATTTTACAGACTAGACACTGCAGAATTATACAGTAGTATGGTATGATATTTTCTTACAGTCAGGTGATACAAGGAGGATGCTATATATAACCTTTCAGTAGACCTCTAGAATGTTCTTCAAAGACTACGGTGAAGGAGACAGAGGAAAATTTTGGAGTTTTCTGAAATACAGTTGTTACAAGAGAATTCTGAAATGTGTATTAAATGCTCAACTACTGAGGAACACTGTATAATAAAATAAACATTATTCCAACACCCTCCTATAATATTTATTTGGAGAGAATGGGAACCTCCTTGAGCTGTAAAAAGTCTTTGATTTTAACAAATTTTACAATAGGCAGTTCTTTTGTAAATATGTCAGCAACTTGATCCTCTGTTCCACAAAATTGTAGCTAACTTTAGTCTATAGTCTTCAATCCATTTAATGTAAGTTTGGTTATAAATGCAATAGATTGGGCCTTTGATTAGTAGAGCCCATAATTGGGTTTCTCTATGGTGTCTTTCGCACCTTCCTGATTTTCAATATGGTGTCTTCCTCACTTGCCTGATTTTCCTAAATACTATGCAATCACAAAGTTGAAGAGTGTATTGTACTTGATTTATTGTAAGGGGTGCATTTTTTGTTGTACCTGACACCCCATAAATTTTTGGTTTAACATATTGATAAACCATGTATTTGAAAAGAATTCCTATACAACTAGCGAGTACAATGATTGGGTACCCATCTATCTCGGTAGATGGACATTGATTGTGGATAGGTGAGGAACAATTTGTAGATAGTTCTGGATACATGTAGATGAGTGCTAGATAATTCTAGATGGTTCTGGTCTATGCCCCATAGTACTGGGTGCAGATAATTAATTTATCTTCTAAAATCCCCCCATAAATTAATTATCTAATTATTTTAAAAAATCCCCCCATAATCTAAATAGGATGGGTCTCGGCATTAAGCCTTCTTAGGTACCCATTTACAACAAAAAAGATTGGTTCCCCTTATCACTATCACTTTGGGAAATTAAATGGGTTTTTAACTGGTTCACCCATAACCATTTGGGATTTTCCCCAACTAATACAATGTTATATAATTTTAGGTTTTTTTACCCAAACAAGTGGTTTTGGCTTACCACAAACCTCACTCACAAAAGTGGTTTAAGGATTTAACCATGAACCTCTCAACAAGTGGTTTTGGATTACAACAAACCAAACAATGAAATTTGTTTTAGGGATAACCATGAACCTCCATTACAGGGAAACCATCAAACTTTTCTTGAGTACTTGCATCACAATTGATTATTGAGTCCATATAAAAATAAATCCATCTATCGAGATACATGGGTACCCAGTCGTTGTACTCACCAATTGTATAGGAATTATTTTCAGATACATGGTTCATCAATATATCAAACCAAAAGCTTTTGGGGTGTCAGGTACAACTGATAATGCACCTCTTACAATAAACTAGGTACAATATATTCTTCAACTTTGTGATTGGACACTATTTGGGATTGGCCTTTTTTAAAGAGCCTCCAAATACAACCAATGACTTCAACAAATGAAACTATCAATTTTATGAGGGCTATCTCAACAGCATTCTTCAATTGAAATATTTCAATGACACAGACACATTCTACCACTTCAGCACGAGCACTCTCTTCTTGATAAAATTCAACTATCTAAACATCCAACAAATTTGAGCATGTCATCTCACCTCCAATCTAATATATTTTCACTTAATGTAATCACAACTAACTTTTGCAACTAATATCTAAAACTCTAGGTACTCACAAAATTAATTATATGCCTCATCTAGCACATAGATATGCGAAAAAACTCACAGACTATATTTTCCATCAAACCTTTTTGCTGACTATCAATACCTCTTATTGGTTACAAACAACAATCAACAGCTTAGAACTCCTCCTTATTGGCCTAGTCTATTCTTCACAATAGAAGCTCTAATACATACAGGCTTATAAATTAGCAATCTCCTTTTTGTTCTACAAACACATGCTTAGAGTTGGCACAACCAACTACTCCATGATCTGGCAATTGCCCCCCATGATGGCTTAGATTCTTGTAAGAGAGATTTAGCTCTTTCTGAACACAATAGATGCACAATTTCATCTCATAATCTTCAAATTTTTAGACCAAAACACTAAACAACACTCAAACTTCAATATAAGTACAGACATTATATATGAAATCGGTATAAAAGATGTGGAATCACTTTGGGCTGGGCAACATATATCCACTGTGATGTGAGTAAGGAGAAAGATGTAAGTGTGGTTGTGGATCTAGCCATGGAAAAGCACAAAGTTGGACATAATATTTAACAACACAGGAATCACCAATACTGAGAAGGGAAGCGTGCCAGAGTATGAGATGTAGCAATATGAGCAAGCGATGAACACGAATGCAAAAGGTGTACTGTGAAACATTAAGCATGCAACCTACATTATAAACCCAAATATAAAGGACTACATTATTTCTACAGCCAGTATTGCGGGTGTAATGGGAGGAAACAATTTGTAGATAGTTCTATTTTGAGTGTTGTCTTATAATTAATTTATTTTCCAACATCCCCCCATAAATTAATTATACCAATTTTGGTAACTATCCCCCCATGATCCAAATAGGTGTTTTCAGTACTAGAAGTTTGCTTGTATTGAAAAGATGAGAGTCAAATTTTGGTATGTAAATTTACCATAAATCTGAAAAAAAATGTGTTGGTGTTGTGCATATCCCCTGTTTGTTTTGTGTTGTATCTCCTTTGTTCTCTGTTCTTTTTCTCTATCCTTAAACTTCTATTTTGAGTGTTGTCTTATAATTACTTTATTTTCCAACATCCCCCCATAAATTAATTATACCAATTTTGGTAACTATCCCCCCATGATCCAAATAGTTGTTTTCAGTACTAGAAGTTTGCTTGTATTGAAAAGCTGAGAGTCAAATTTTGGTATGTAAATTTACCATAAATCTGAAAAAAAAAATGTGTTGGTGTTGCACATATCCCTTGTTTTTTTTGTGTTGTATCTCCTCTATTCTCTGTTCTTTTTCTCTATCCTTAAACCTTTTCGTGAGTGAGGTTTATGGTAAACCAAAACCATTTGTTTGGGTGAAAAACCTAAAATTATGTGACATTGTATCTGTTGGGGAAAATCCCAAATGGTTATGGGTAATCCGGTTAAAAACCTAGAGTGATAATGAAAAATTTCCAAAGTGATAGTGACAAGGGAAAAAAATTCCCAAAGTAATAGTGATAAGGGGAATCATAATTTTGTGTTGTAAATGGGTACCTAAGAAGGCTTAATGCCAGGACCCATCCTATATGGATTATGGGGGGATAGTTATCCTATAATTAATTTATGGAGGGATGTTGGAAAATAAATTAATTACACCACCAACTCAAAAGAGAAGTTTCCAGCAACTTTGACCATGACCAAGGAAGTTTCCAGATGAGTAAAGAATGTCAGCAATTTTTAGAGAATTCTTTCACTCTCGAGACTTCTCTATTGATGTACAAATTGACTATAAATTAATAGAATGGGCTTGTGATCAACAAAGCCCTATTTGGGTTTCCAATACCGATAGACTATATTATGTGGTGTTTCATAGGAAGAAATTATATGTTGTACATGATAAATTGCGCAATAAACAAGATCTTTGTATTAGGGAAGCAAAGGAGATAGAGGAAGGAGAAATGGTGGGGGACGGTGTGGTAGAGAACAAGGGAGGTGGTGAGATTTGACATCAAAGAGAACAATTTTTTGTTATTCATAATGCTTTCCCTCGTACCGCTGCAAATGGGAGTGCTTTCCATACATAGCGGGAAGAATATCAGTTCCATTGTCAGCCACATATTGTACATGGCTACCATGAAGATATACTTAGCAAATGACTTGCTTGTTTGAGCTATTGAATGATGTTGCAAAGAACAGAGAATGAAGAAATGATGAACATGTTAGAGAAGCAATATGAGTGTTAAATAAAATTAAGTGAAGAGAATAAGAAATAAAAATTCACGAGAGCCAAATTGTTCACTTTTCTCAGCATGAGATGATCACATGGGGAATCCATTTCTAGTAGGTGGATGTACATCTCAGCACTCACAGGTGTTATCCTTGGTTTTCTCATTATACTTCTAACAAATTTTCAAATAGAGAGGTTTTATCATCTTCACATACTTTGAACAATCTCCTTTACTTACTTCTTTTCCCATTCATTTCTTTTAAATTGATCGGAGTCCTTTATTTTCTTCTGAGTCTAGCTTCTCCTCTCATCTCTTTGAAACCCTAGAATTGTCTCCAATAGATCAAAAAAATAGGGGAACATCCACCATCTTGAATTTCATGATGAAAAACTTTCTCCACCTTTGGACATTTGAATATGTGCCCCATCCACACTCAGTTTGCAAATTCATCCCAACCCTAGCTAGTTTTTTCAATCGAAACCAGGATCATATCTTCAACTTAGTAGCTTTTTTAAGCTAATTGGGGAACTGGGAGTTGACCTCATTAGCATTACCCATTACAAAGATCTTTTCCCATCACCAAGCTCATTCTATCTAACCATGCTAAACTTTGAGGAACATGGAGTCGAAGAAAATGGGCCTTGTGAAAGGGATTTAAAAGTGAGAAATAAAAAATAGATTTGTAAAGTAATTAGAAAATACACAAACACCAAATTTATCCCGGTTCACCACAAATTGTGGCTACGTCCAGACTATAGATTATTGTATTGATTCAAAAAGATTGATTACAAATGAGCAGGAGCAGCAAATATAAAGGCTCCAGGGTTATTACATAAATGAAGAGTCTTTAGAATGAAGAGTCATAATAAAAGGAAAATAAATATTATGGTTGTTAGCGTTCATTCCTCAACAAACTCCCACTTGAAGGACAACCATGCTGCAACTAATCACCCAATACCCTGCTGAAGTGATGACTTATCTTTTCTTCACAAGGCCAAGAGAAGTCCTTGCACAATCAAAATTTTCTTTGGTGAAAACCTTAGTGAATATATCTGTCAGATTGATCTTAGTATCAATCTTAACAACTTCCAACTTTCCTTCTTCAACTGCATGACAAAAAAAGTGAGCATGTGCATCAACGTGCTTAGAGAAACATTGTGAAGAGTGATTATGAGCCATGAAGATAGTGCTACGGTTCTCACAAATAGTTTATACTCATTTTGATGCACTTTCAGGTCACCAAGCAATAGCTCAATCCAAATCATTTCCCTTGCACCTTTGGAAAGAGCCAAGTATTTAGCCTTAGGTGAAGAAAGAGCAATGCAATGCTGCAACCTTGAAGCCCAACTAATGGTAGCTCCAACAAACATGAAGGTATATCCAGTGGTAGACCTTCATTTATCCAAGTCTCTGGCATGATCAAAATCAGTATAACCTTGCAGCTAAACCTTATTTCCTCCAAAGCATAATGCATAATCTGAAGTTCCTTTTAGATACTTTAGTATCCACTTAACAACTTCCCAATGAGCCTTCTCAGGATTGCTCATGAATTTGCTCATAACTCCCACTGCATTTGCAATGTCGAGGTGAGTAGAAACCATCACATACATGATGCTTCCAACTACATATTTATATGGAATTTTCTCCATGAAGTCCTTTTCTTCCTGTGTTTTAGGACACAATTGAGAACTTAAGCAGAACTGACCAGCAAGAGGAAGAGGAGCAACTTTAGCATTAGACATGCCAAACCTCTCAACAAATTTATCAATGTATTGTTTTTGAGATAATGTAATTTTCTTCTTCTTCCTATCTCTTGTGATCGCCATGCCAAGAATCTTCTTGGCTGCCCCTAAGTCCTTCATGTCAAACTTTCTTGCCAATTTCTCCTTTAACTCATTAACTATTCTTTTGCTTGTGCCAGCCACTAACATGTCATCAACATAAAGAATGAGAATGATGAATTCACCATTAGAAAGTCTCTTGAAGTAGACACATAGGTCTGATTCACATCTCGTGAAATTTTTTTCAGCCATGAAGTGATCAAATTTTATATACCACTATTTTGGAGCTTTCTTGAGGCCATACAAACTCCGATTTAGCTTGCAATAAAGGTGCTCTTGTCCCTTCTTGACAAATCCTTGAGGCTGCTCCATATATAACTCTTCTTCTACATCACCATGTAGGAATGTCGTCTTCACATTGAGTTGTTTGAACTCAAGATCCCACATTGTTGCTAATCCCAAGACTATTTGGATAGTTGTCATTTTGACAACCGGTGAGAAGATCTCATTAAAATCTATTCCCTTTCCTTGATCAAACCCCTTTACCACCAATCTGGCCTTGAAGCATTTTTTGCCTTCATCTTCTTCTTTTAACTGGTATACCCACTTGTTTCTCAGTGGTCTTTGATCTAGCAGAAGAGAGACCAAGTCCAAAGTTTGATTTTGAGTAAAGAGTCCATCTCCTCATGCATCTTTGTTTTCTATTTATCACTATTAACATCTTTGAGAGAAGCTCTAAATGTGGAAGGTTCTGAAAATTTTGAGATGAGAATTGAAGGCTCTGCTTCTTTAGCGAACAATAACTCATAATCAGAGTATTTAGCTGGCATTTTCCTTTGTCTGGTTGGTCTTCTTAATTGAGGTTCTATACCTTCTGTTTGATCCTGAACTAGCTCAAATGGAGAGCCAAAAATTTTAGCTCTTGAATGTTTAATTCTCTTCCTCTCCGTTTCATTGCACTCATTACTCCCCAGATTCTGAGAATGTCCTCGAAAATTCTCCGTTCTTTGTCCAAGATCCTTTGCAATCTTAGAGGATATAAAGTTGTGGTGTCTTAGATTGTGTTGGATCCCAAATGCAGTGTTTCCCTATCACATTTTATTATAATGTTCCCTATTGTGAGTGTTCTCTTTGGAGCCATGTGTGTGCTCCTTGGTGGCAGAGTCGAGTGCATGATGAGTCAAAGGAATAGGGCTTCCAAATGAGGTGTCAACAGTAGGCTATCTTCTGTGAATGTCATGGACATTATCCTTGCTATCGTGAGTATCATGTGGATTGTCCCTGCTGTGTATATTCTACTTGTCATGGTAGCTGTGAGTGGTCTCTTTGTTGGCAGCGTGTGGAGATTGCTCTTTGCCATCAATGATATGTTTTTCATGAATGCCAACATTATTGTCCCTGCCGAGAGTTGAGTCTTCACAACTGTCGTGAGTGCCAAGAATGATGTTCCTGCTGTGAGCTAGGTCTTCACAACTATTGTGTGGTTGCTGGAGATTGCCGTGAGGGAGCTGGGGGTTGCCGTGAGGAATTAGCTGAGGTCTGCCATAGGGTACTTGATTAAGAGTAGGGGATGTGTCTTCATCCTTGTAATTTGTATTCTCCATGTCGTGAGCATGGGATGTAGGGAAATAAGTTGTGGTGGAGTCAAAGCCATGTGGGGTTGAAGTTTGATTTCCACCGTATGAATTCCAATCAATAAAATTTTCATTCATCAAGCTTTCTGATGCTTAACTTTATGATTGCTGAGGCATTGAGGGTAGGATAGAGATTGGAGAATTTGATGTGGGATTAACATGTGAGTAGATGGGAGAATTTTGATTTCCATTATTCATCATGTCAAATAGGGGAATGTATTCTCTCATAGGGGTTTCATCTTTAGAATGAGGAAATATGTTCTCATTAAAGACTACATCTCTGCTCCTTATAATTTTCTTATCAATTAAACTCCAAAGTTTGAAGCCAAACTATTCTTCCCCATATCCAACAAATATGCAAGGCTATGATTTAGGATCCAATTTTCTTCGCTTCTCCTTAGGGACATGTACAAAAGCTTGAAAGCCAAAGACTTTAAGATGAGAGTATAAAAAATCTTCTTCCTTTCCATTCCTCTTCCAAAATTTTGAAGTTCAACCTTGATGAGAGACTTTGATTTATCAAATAGACCAATGTATTGCATGCTTCAGCCCAAAACTCTTTTCCCAAACCTGTATTAGAAGGCATACACCGAGCTTTCTCAAGTATTGTCCTATTAATCCTTTCTGCTACCCCATTTTCTTGAGGGGTGTAGGGGACAACTTTCACCCTACAAATACCATTATTTGCACAATAGTTATCAAATTCCAGTGAAAAAAACTCCCCTTCATTATCCTTTTTGAAACATTTAATCTTGTGGCCTCTTTGGTTTTCAACAAGAGCTTTGAAAACTTTAAATTTAGAAAAAACTTCTGATTTATTTGCCATCATGTATATCCAAACTTTTCTAGTACAATCATCAAGGAAAGTAATGAAATATTTAGCACCTCCTAAGGAGCTTACCTCGGTAGGACCAAAGGCATCTAAGTGCACAAGCTCCAATGGTTTTTCCTTCATGTCATGCCCATTTTAAGAAGGTGACCCACTTTTTCTTGCTATAGAGACAATGTTCACAAAACTCCAAGTTTGCTGATTGGAGACCTAGTAGTTGATCCCTCTTGAGCATTATCTTTAGGCCTTTCTTGCTCATGTGGCCTAATATTTGATGCCAAACTGTCGCATCACTACCTATAACTATCATAGTAGCTCCCACCTCATTGATTGGTTTCACAATGTAGAGGCTACCGGTCTTCTCTCCTTTTGCAATAGCCAATGAACCTTTGACTATTTTTCATGTATTCGTGAGTTCTATTTTAAATCCTTGGATATATAGCCGGCTGACTAAAATTAGATTCCTCTTTAATTGAGGAACATGTCTAACATCTTTGAGCAAAAATTTGGCTCCACCTTCTAGATGCAAGATAAGATCACCTTTCCCAATGATTTTTGTAAGAATTTGCAAATAGAAAATATTGAACCAAGATCAAGAGGTTGAAGAAAAGCACAAGAGAGAAAATAAGAATGCAAGGATGGATTGAATAGATCCAATGAATTCACCTTCAATGATTAAATAATATTTACATAATAGGCCTCCTTATATAGGAAAGACGATATGAGAGAATGATAAGGAGCTAATAAGCTATCACCTATGCTAGGTGTAATCACATGTCCACCAAATGTGGATCATCCTCCAATATGCAATAAAGTATGTGCATTGGATTAGGATGATAATGTGATAAGAGCATGAAAGGTGGATCTCACACACAACGAGGTATGTGATGACAACTATCACACCAAAAGTGGAATTTCTCCTACACCATGTGCTTAATAGATGTGCACACTCCTAGGTGTCTAAATCACAAACTAATATGCAATGCATTAACCTAAGTAAGATTAAGTAAAGTGTAATTAGGAATAATTAATTACACCAACACCCCCCCTTAAGTGCAACTTAGGGGAATGCACTTAAACTTACAATGCAAGATGGGTCCCAGCAACTAGGCCATGTTAGGTACCCATGTACAAAATGCATGAAATGCATAACTCTCATAAAGTGGAGAAAGAGGGAAAACCTCATGGGAAAAACCCTCCCCCAAAAAGAGAGAAGAAAACAAGATGCATGGATGGAGTGTTCAAGACCCCCCAAGAACTACATACATCATGTATATACAAAGAAGTATCCCCCCATAAGAAGGATAGTTGGAGACATGATATCCCCTCCATAATGTAGAAGCTCCCATGTTGATGAAGAGTACCTGTAAACAATAGTTAAGCCAATGCTTACAAGAAACATGTCTCCCCTTAGGAAGAAATAGAGACATCAAATGATGAAGAAGCCAATCCTTGTGCAAATGCAATGAGGAAGAAGATGTGGTTCTCCATGTATGAATCCCTGAAGACTGATTAGGAGTCTCCAAGCTCAAAGAATCTATCATCTCATGTGACAAATCAAGTGAAGAAGGAGAAGAATCAAGTACACCAATCTCCAAAGAAGGTGAAGAAGTGTCTCCATCTATGATGAAACTGTCATCAAGGGAAAGAGAAACCCCCTCATGTATGTCTTCCAAATCTGCATCATGAGAATCAACAAACGCTGAAGATGCATCCAAGTAGTCATCACACTCTGCAGGATTTGAAACACTATGATCATCCTACTGAATAGTAGAGCCCATGTCTGAAGAAGCAGGAAGTTGAGGAGTAGGAAGATCAACACTTGTCTCAACAAAAAAATGATTCAAGTGTCCAAAGTTCTCCTCATAATTGTCCCTTGGCAAAGGGATGGGTATATCATGTATATCATCATCAGTATCAACAAAAGTAGAAAAAGAATACAAGCGGGATGTATGATCAACAACTCCCATAGCTATGACATCTCTAGTCTCCATGTCCCTAATGTAGACATAATCAAGAGTGAACTCAACAATTTTACCTTGTGCCCCATGTGTGATTTGGTAAATAGAAAGAAGATTAGTGGTCAAGGATGGTACACAAAGAACATCATTAAATGTCCCCTCTCCCATAGAAATAGAACCTTTCCCACAAACTCTCATGAATGTGTTGTTACCCATCAAAATATTTGGAGAATTACAAGGTTCAATAGATGAAAACATATCCATAGATGATGCCATATGATGTGATGCACCTAAATCAAGAATCCATTGACCTTGTTCAGGATGTGTGGAAGCCATGAGTGCTTGTCCTTTACCTTTGTCTTTGGATGATGATGAAGATGTAGAAGCTGCCAAATGTGTAGAAGAAGGAGTAGACACAGATGAGGGAAACTTAATGTTGTGTTTCTGAATAATGTGAGTTAGCTCATCAATCTTCTTTTGAAAACACTTATGCTCATCATGTCCTAAATTTTGACAATATGCACATTTATCTATCTTTCTTCTAGATGATTCCTCTCTTGAAGAGGACTTGGATTCAGTACTTTTTGGTGAGGAAGATTCATTACCTTTGTCATGAGGCTTAGGATCCTTATTGTGTTTCTTTCCTTTTCTATTAGAAGCCTTTGAAGTAGACTACTTGCAATCAATGCTTGATGTGTGGAAGGCTTCAATTGACCCATGTGTGCCAACTTTGCTTGTTCCCTTGTGAGCTGCGCTGCAAATTCATCAAGAGAGGGCAATTTGTATGCACTACCAAGAGCATCCATAGTAGCATAGAATGTAGAAACAAAGATAGAATAATCAGGACCAAGCTTGGAAAGAATAGAGAAGATCAATTGTTCATCCCCTTTAACAATGCCACATGAAGAAAGCTCTAATCTAATAGTATTGAACTTAGAGAAGAAATCTTGAATATTGTCAAAATCCCTAGGATTAAGACCTATGAGATGATTCTCTAATCTAAATTTTCTCATTCTATCAGGTTTACCAAAGAGTCCTTCCAATGTGATGCAAGCATCATGAGGATGTGTGCAAGATGCAATATGAAAGTGCAAGTCACGAGAGATGGATGATCTAAGAGAGCCAAGTGTTATATCCCTTCGATCAAACCATTTTTGCCTTTCTACAATATCTGTTTGAGGTTCTTGATCCTGCCCAAGAGTCATTCTAAGCAATCCAAGACTCAACAAATGATCACTTAAAGATACTTTCCATTCATGGCAGTTATATGGAATGAGGATTTTAACCTTTGAATTATCCATATTAACACCAAATAATGACTAATAACTACTGATAACTCCTTCAAATGACTGATGCAAATCAGAAAACTAAAATCCAAGGATTAACCAAGTGCAATTATAGCTCCAAAATGACCTATTTCTGAAAGTGATATGTCTACCCAAAATCACTCAAATCTGATTGCAGATCTAGAAAGTAGATGAAAAATCATGCACTTTCAAAAAAAAATTTACCTCAAAATGTTACCGTATGTGCCCAAACGAAGCCCTGGAAGTTGCAGAAATTAGGAACAGATAGGAACAGTCACCAAAAACTGCAATTTCTGATAAATCAGGCCACAAAAACACCAAAATAATACCACCACTGGATTCTTGACGAAATTTTACCCAATTTCAAAAAAAATTGCTCAAAAAAAGGAGCAAAAATAAGCAAGTTATAGCCTTCTGAAGTTGGACTGTCAAAATGAAAACTTTAATGGTGAACCTTGCAAAATTTGCAAACCTAATGACAACAATGAAATTCTATGTTAAATTTGATGGTTATATAGTTGTCAAAAAAACCCAATTTTGCCCTGCTGCAACGGCTAAACGGCCGTCAAATTTAATGTAGCAGAAAGGTGACATCAGTAGAAAATGCCCCCTTCAGCTGACGTGGCGCTGAGTTGGTGGGCCGTATGGTTTCTTACAATATGGATGCATGCATGGTGGGCTGATGTGGCTATCCACATGTCTAGTTCTGATTGGTGATTGGGCTCGGTGACTGGGCGCTGAGTTATCGAGGTCTGCACTGTCAGATGCCGTGTGTCAGGATCCTCGTTGGGTCAGAGGCCATTGTGTGGGTAGATCTGTAGTGTGCCACATGGTGGCCGACCAGAGGTGGCGATCTCGTGGCAGAGAGAAGCTCCATTGGCGGTGTCTACGGTGTGCCGCGTGGTGGCCGAGTGGAGAGTTGGTCGTCGTGTCACTGATGGTCTGCAGACGGGGCACAGTGGTGGGGAGATCTGTGCCAACGGACGACCGGTGGGAAGTGGCTGGTGGCGCTGTGGAAGCGGTGATCTCCTGGTGGCAGGAACAAATTAGTCCCACATTATCTGTGGGAACGGTTTTCTAACCATTTTTATATGCAAAGTGCCTATGATTAAAAACAAATTGAAAGCCCGTGGGCTATATGGGCTTGGCTTCCACTTGCCTTCGGTGTGACACCTGGGTTAGCTCAGTGTGACATCATGCTGACAGTAAAATTTGAAGAATATTCTCTGATATGCACGGTATACAGGGCACGTACCAAGCCCGACAAGTAAATTTTTTTGCTTGAAAATAATAATAAAAAATCTAAATAATTTGCAGATTAAAAAAAATATTTTATTTTTTTTGAAAAAATCATACCGAAAGGGCAGATCGGGCCTTACGGTCCGATTTGCAAAAATTTTTTTGCCTCAAATTTGACTTTCGCCGGATATGGGCAAATTTATAGTCAATTTTAACCGAAACAGCCTCCCGAACGTAATGGTGAGGTAAGATCTACTTCAAGACGCCTCTATCGCATGTTGGTTGCTAGATCTGAGATTTGGACCTTCAAAGCTTGCATCAACCTCTCTTCGAATCGGCTAATCTGAAATGCTCCAATGGCTCTAATACCATGTAAGAATTTGCAAATAGCAAATATTGAACCAAGATCAAGAGGTTGAAGAAAAGCACAAGAGAGAAAATAAGAATGCAAGGATGGATTGAATAGATCCAATGAATTCACCTTCAATGATTGAATAATATTTACATAATAGGCCTCCTTATATAGGAAAGGTGATATGAGAGAATGATAAGGAGCTGATAAGCTATCACCTATGCTAGGTGTAATCACATGTCCACCAAATGTGGATCATCCTCCAATATGCAATAAAGTATGTGCATTGGATTAGGATGATAATGTGATAAGAGCACGAAAGGTGGATCTCACACACAACGAGGTATGTGATGACAACTATCACACCAAAAGTGAAATTTCTCCTACACCATGTGCTTAATAGATGTGCACACTCCTAGGTGTCTCAATCACAAACTACTATGCAATGCATTAACCTAAGTAAGATTAAGTAAAGTGTAATTAGGAATAATTAATTACACCAACAATTTTACGTGCTTTCTTGTCACCCAAAAATACTTCTCCAAATTTTCCTTCTTGATAATTTTTAAAATAATCTGTACATGAAGTGGCATGGAAAGAGGCTCCAGAATCTATCACCCAAGAATCTGATTTTGAGTCGCTTGTAGAAAGAACTAGAGTAGCTTCATCTACCTCATAGGTTGTATTAGCTTCACTATTCCTCACTTTTTCTTGTGCTTTCTTGTAAGACCTACAATTTCATTTTGAGTGGCCTGGTTTGCCACAAAACCAACACTCTCCATTTCTACCTCTTGACTTTGATTGATTGGGTGATCTTGATTTTCCTTGATTGTAGTTGTAATTATTATTATTACTTCTATGATGTCTTCTTCCCCTTCTTTCAGTGCTGACCATGGTAAGAGCATCACCGGATGGGGTGTCTTTGTTACTTCTTCTCATATCTTCACTAAGTAAAGTAGCAACCACTTCATCATAGACTAGCTTCTTCTTTGAGGAATTAGAAGTGCTAACAATTGTAACTATGGGATCCCAAGTGTCAGGTAAAGAACATAACAAAATGATGGGTTTGGCTTCATCATCTTGAGTCATACCAACCGAGGTTGCTTGACATAATAAAGTATTCAAATCATTTACATGATTTGACATCGCAGTCCCTTCCTTCATTTTTAGCTTGTAGAGTTTCTTCATAATGAAGATTTTATTTACAGTCGATGTCATCTCATACATGCTCTGAAGTTTATCCCAGACTTCTTTTGTTGTATTTTTGTTGAAGACATTGAATAAGACATTTTGTGATAGCGAAAGAAAGATTGATTCCATTGCTTTATCATCAATCTTCTTCCAATCTTCATCCGACATTGCTGCTGGTTTACTAGATTTTCCATCGATTGCGATTGCAAGATCTTGCTTGATCAGCAAGGAATGCATGTGCACTTTCCATAGGCTGAAGTTCTTGCCTGTGAATTTCTCCACTTTTGAATCATCCATCTTTCTGGAAATTCAACCTAGATTTCCAATCTGCACAACCTGTGCTTTGATACCAATTGAAAAGGATTTAAAAGCAAAAAATAAACAACAGATTTGTAAAGTAATTAGCAAATATGCAAACACCAGATTTATCCCAGTTCACCATAAATTGTGTCTACGTCCAGACTATAGAGTATTGTATTGATTCAAAAAGATTGATTACAAATGAGCAGGAGCAACAAATATAAAGGCTCCAGGATTATTACATAAATGAAGAGTCTTCAGAATGAAGAGTCATAATAAAAGGAAAATAAATATTATGGTTGTTGGCCTTCATTCCTCAACACCTTGTAGACCAAATTATCTGTAGAAAGAATGGATCGATTTTTGTGGGGAGGATTAATGGAGTTTGATATAGAGAAGCTAAATCTCAATTCTTCTGCTTCTTTAACATCGTATGTGCATGGAATAATATTTTCCTTGAAGGGACAATCACAGTCCGGAGATAGTAATATGTATGCCAAACAATGGGTTATCATCATCTTTATTTGGTTACTCTTGAGAATCATCTTCCTTAATAGAGTCGAGTGAGAACGAGTAATTTTCTTGTGTCTCTAAACTATATTTAGATACAATTTTATCAGCCTTTCCCTGGGGTTTAAAGGAATTGTATTTTTTTATTGTCCTCTACGATTGAGCTTATTGAACCCCAAGTCGAATTTGTATTAGATAGGGACTCGCATTCAAGGTTTAACACTAGTTCATGTTTGCTCGATACATGGAAGTTGAAGCCCTCTCTATTCTGGTCAACCTTCCCTTGTCATGAAGATTTCTGATCATAGTATATGGATCCATCAACACAAACAAGGCATTCCAATACACTTTATATATGTCTGGCCAAAATTGGATTTGTTCTTTATAATATAAAAGCCTTATTGTTCAACTATCCAACTATCTGCTTCTAAGCTATATAGACATGACACTAATTGCCCATTTGTTCCCACTTAACTCAGACTCAGACTCATAGACCACCATCTGATTCAATGCCCCATAAAAGAAATAGGAATGGATTCAATAAAATATCATTTTACACCATTTGAGTAGGTCAGATACTCCGTGTGAACCAATGTGCTGAAAAGCCTATATTATTACTAGCGCAAGAGTACTACCCACACAATTGTTGAGCAATCCTTAAAAAACATGATTGATAAAATAATGCTTAGCAGAGAACGGACAAAAGGCACTAACATTGATAACCAGGATTAACTCAAACTGAATTTACACATATAAGTTGCATGAAGAACAAGTGAGAAGTTTTATGGACAACAGCCTGTTGTTTCATATCGACAAGATTCTCAAAAATCAAAGTCATAATAAATTATTGATCTTGGCCCACAGTTTTTCTCGATATACCACCAAAAGACATACTGCTGATCTTTTACATGAAATTCACATAGAGTAATTTCAATATATGAAGTTCAAAAAGAATAATTTTAATTTTGTAAAACAACACAATATGTAGATGCTATTTCTACTATGAAATTTAAAAAGGTGAGTGTTATTGCTGCCTGTGGCTCTGTAATAATGGAGGAGGACTGTAGTGCAAAGAGGCACTTTCTTGGTGAACCTGACTTCATCTCTCATGGCAACAGACCATGCATTCCCAAAAACAAATTTGAAGATCCCAATGACAATACATCAGACCACTAATCTCTTATCTAATATCTCCCGAGATGGGGGTTTGAAGAAAATCGTAAACATAGTTACGGTAAAAATCTAAGACAACAGATCATCAATTTGTTGGTCTGGCTACTAAATGAAAATGAGATTTAGAAATTTCGAACTGTCAAACCTTGATATGCAACAATGGTGGCACTGCAATGGAGCTTTACGGTCTGCTTGACTCCCCTATTGTCGCTAGAGTTCTCAAGAAGCAACTCACATATGAAATCACTTGGAAGAACTTTTAAAAAGGATTATTATCCTAGTTGATATTATTTCTGTTTACGCCTTGTGTATTTATGATCTTCAATATGTCCATGTTGTCCTACGAGCTTGAAAGGAAGCCATCACATCTGTCTTGAAGTATGTTTTAGATATTGTTATAGAGCTATATTTGTTGTTCCGATCTATTGAAATTCAACAAATTATAAGACAATTAGAAAATATTAGACTTTTAATGACATATCTTAAGACTTTGTTTAAGTTGTGTGGTGTTGACAAACCATTTGAATGGGATAAAAAGTTGGTAAAGATAACTCTATCAAAAAAAAACCAAAGACAACTTTCCCACAATTATTTCATTTTATTCACATTAAACAAAATTAAACTTAAAAATAGGTGAATATTGGTTGATAAAAGGATAGCACCTTAACAATCTAAGACATTTGTCCCAAAAAATTATAATGATTTAGTAACCTTACCAATTCTTCTCTGTAGCAATTCTTCTTATCACTTAGATTGAGTTTATTTATTAATTTTGTTGATTATGTACATGTCAATGGTATGAGAAGCATAGTTATAACATTTTATGTTGGATATAACCACTTTGAGTAGTCACTTGCCACTTGGGTGAAGAATGCATCAAGACCTTGACATTAAGCATGCGGGTGTTAGGAATCTCACTAAGGGTATCCTTTTATTTTTGTGCAAAGAGACACAAGTGCTTATGCTCTTAAACCACGCAAGGTATTAGTTTATGCAGAAGTCTCTTTGGATGTTATCTTGCTAGACCTAGGACTTTAAAGTCATATATAAATTGTCTCTTAAATTACTCATTTAGTTTGTACTCTATTGGTTTTCTATTCATTTTGGGCTTTACTTGAATAGATTATTGATTTCACTGAAAAACTATCATAAAATTAGATTGAGAAATATAAAATGTAAATTAGATATGAATAAGCTACTTCTAGAAACATCTAAAATTAATCATGAGGTGAATACATATTAATAATTTAACAATAGATCTCTCCATGATAATCTTCTCACAATTCACCATCAAATTTAACAAGCATCTTTTTTTTATTGAATTCAAATTCATATTGACATGCTGATCTAGTAAATCATGATTAAATTTGGATAAACACAATTTCTATTTCAATTGAATTTTATTTTAGATTTAAATAATTTATTTAGAAAGTTATACCATTCACTTTCTAGCATACAAAATGCACATTTTTTTTTAATTCCTTCAAAACCTTGATATATACTCTTGGATACATTCAAATTATAAAACAAATCATTCATAGAAAAAAAATGATAGTTTGAAGACAAATCAATCTAACTAAAGACTTTATATCAAAATTTTATAAAGAAAAAATATTATATTATAAATTAAATTAATGTACATAAAATTACACTCTGGAACATATTAACTTATATATTATTTACCATCGACCTAACTCGTGCACCTTCTTCGAGTTATACAATTCATTTTTAATGGTCTAATCTTAGTTTAACTCTTCATTGCCTCGCTTTTCCTTAGACCTTTATCATTGCCACCTTGAGACAGAGATTTGTTTGATGGAGTTTCGCTCTTAAGATTCCAAACAGGCAATTCTAAGTTTCAAGATTCCTGAAATTGCTTTGTATTAGCCAAACCACTAGCCAAATTTCTCTTGATCTAGGTCGTTTGTTTCAACATTTTTTTTGGTTTAATGTATTTTCTTGCGTGTCTATCTGCAACAACCCAGCGCTGAAAAAGCTTTGAAGTAGACTGGAGGCCACAAAAGGAGTTAAAAAAGACGCACCCTAAATAAGCCTGGACTGCTAGTGCTGTGCTTTGGACTGTCTGTTTGTCTGTAAATGAAACTGCTGCAGCAACGTAAGAAACAGTGAGTCCGCGTTCATTTTAAATCTTTCTAATTTCATTTTATTTTGGCGGTGTTATCGAAATGACAACACCAATCATTTTTGTATTGCCGTCCTTGACTTCAATTAATGCCGTGCTTGACTGAACAAATGACAATACCAATCATTTTCTTATTGCCGTCCTCTTACTATGGATTTTTCCACTGCGTTGCCCTTTAAATCTGCGTCACCTTGCACAATCATTTCACAGAAGCCTTTGGGATTCGCAAAGTGGGGTGTTTCTTCTATTCTATCCTCTCATTGTGAGAATTATAATAGCTCAGCCTTTTTCTGTTTTCGGACCACAATGAAAATGGCTTCGGCCGTTTGGTTGGCGTTGCTGGTGTTGCCCATTATCAGCTGCTCTGCATGTTTTGAAGAGGAGAGACTATCTCTCTTGGATTTCAAGCAAGGCCTTAATTTGAGTTATGATAGAGAAAATGGATTTGGACTTCCTGCTCCGCTGGAATCGTGGAGAGGGTTGAACTGCTGCGCTTGGGAAGGAGTGCGCTGCCACCCACGCACTGCCCATGTCCTCTCCTTAGATCTGAACTCTGGCTTTTACTATCCCTTAGTTTGGAGTGAAATTCGAGGGGGGCTATTCCAACTGCTGCATTTGGAGCACTTGGACCTCTCCTGGAATAACTTCAGCTCTCTTTCCATCCCTCCACAGGTTGGAGATCTGATGAGACTCAAGTATCTCAAGTTGTATGAATGTGGATTTATCGGCCAAATTCCGACAGAATTTACTGAATTGCAGCAATTGGAGTATTTGGACCTGAGTCGCAATAATCTCCAGGGTGTCATTCCAACAGAATTGGCTAAATTGCAGCAATTGGAGCATTTGGACCTTAGTGGCAATAATCTCCAGGGTGTCATTCCAAGAGAGCTCGGTAACATTTCCACCTTGAAATTCCTTGACCTCTCCTGGAATGAAGAGTTGCAGAGCAGCAAGTTCGGTGACTGGATAACAAATCTGAGAGGGTTAGAGCACTTGGGACTCTCCAAGAATAATCTCACTATGGCAGGAGATACTTTCTTGGGAAGCATCGCCTCTCACACCAATCTCTCCACAATTCGCATGTCCAGTTGTGGACTATCGGGAGAAATTCCTCCCTCCTTTGCGAATCTCTCGCGGCTTCAATGGTTGGATCTTTCAAGTAACTCATTAAGAGGTAACATCCCTGCCTTTGGTGGACCTCTTCCTTTGTCATATCTTTATCTTTCTGAAAACAGTTTGGAAGGTTGTCTTCCCTCTTCTTTTGGTGGCCTCTCAAAATTGCAGCGTCTCTATCTTCAATCAAACAAATTTAACGGCAGCATTCCGTCTATTCTTGGTAATCTCTCCGCCCTGACTGCGCTTTTTCTACATAAGAATACTTTGAGTGGTCCAATCCCAACTTCCTTTGCTAAGTTGTCCAAGCTTGAGTATCTTGATATGGCCAACAATAGGTTAAATGGATCTTTCTCATTATTCATTTTGAACAATTGTTACAAACTTCTTGTGTTAGATCTCTCAAGCAATAGGTTGACTGTCAAAGTTAGCACATCTACCATTCCCAAATTTCAGCTTCTATACTTAGCTTTGCGTCAATGTAATATTAGAGGAAATTTTCTTCCATTTATTTCAACTCGATATTTCATGGATTATTTAGATTTATCAAACAACTTTCTTAGTGGCTTAATTCCAAATTGGCTTTGGGAATCCACCAGCCTTCGTCATATAGATCTATCTGATAACTCATTTGATGGATCTATCCCAAAATACACATACCTTAACTTCCTCTCATTGGCCAAAAATAATCTTAGTGGCTCTATTTCAAATTTTATTTTTGAATGGGAGTTGAACATTTTAGACTTGTCAAATAATAGGTTAAGTGGTAGGAATCCCCAATCTCCAAAGAACTGCACTAGCTTGTATACCTTAAATCTAGAGAGGAACACATTAACTGGATTAATTCCAAATACATGTGACAAAATGAGTTCTCTTGAAATATTAAAATTGGGAGACAATGCACTTGATGGACAAGTTCCAAAATCACTTGGAGAATGTAAGAATCTAAAAATTCTTGATTTGAGAAACAATAGATTACAAGGGAACATTTTAAATTGGGTTCAAAGCTTGAAAAATTTCCAGATTTTAATATTAAAAGGTAATAATTTTAATGGTAAAATTCCATCATAGTTAACAAAATTACAAAATCTTCAAATTTTAGACATGTCGAACAATAATTTTTCAGGGGTCATTCCAAATGATTTTATGAAGTTAAATGCAATGACAAATCAATCAGAAAACCAAAAAACTTTTGAACAATTTTCTAATGAGCCCACATATATAACCGAAAGTGTGTCATATATAGATGAAGTAATAATTAAGAGTAAAGGACAAGATTTGGAGTATGTGAATTTCTTAAGATTAGTGAAATCTCTTGACCTCTCCAAACAATAGTTTGTCAGGAAACATTCCTCGGGATATTGGATCACTCAAAGGTTTGGTTATTCTCAACATTTCAAGAAATCATTTCAATGGTGAGATTCCTATATGTATTGGACAAATGATATTGCTTCAATCACTTGATCTTTCACAAAATAAACTATCTGGGGTCATTCCTACTGAGTTGCAACTTCTCACATCCTTAAGTTACTTTGATGTGTCATATAATGAACTGTCAGGGATGATACCACAAGGAGGACAAATGATGACATTTGATTCTGCATACTTCTCCAACAATCTAGACCTATGTGGCCTACAAATCTATGTGGCATGCTTACATAACCCTCTTGATTCTCCAAAGACACATGAAGAGAATAATGAAGATTCAGAGGATGGTATGTGGTGGGATATAGGAGTGGCAACAGGTTATGTGATTAGCTTTTCAATTGTAATAGGAATTTTGTGGGTCAACAAAACATGGGGTGTCACATGCTTCAAATTCATGGATGGCATTATCGTTTCTCTATTTCAAATGATAAGAGAGAAATTTAGGTATTGAAGTTGGGATCGTTTGTATTATACTTTTGATTAATAAGCTAATCATGTAACATTTATGAAATCATATTTTGGTTTTGTACAAAATATAATAAAATATTATGAAGTGTATTGTGTGTCAAATTTTATAAACTTTGACAAAGCATTATTCATGTATCTCTGTTTCACAACTTATAATTTTCTAAAGTTTTCATGTTAGACTAAATTGATTTATGTTGATCATTTATCTTTTTGTTGATATTAGCTTTAAAATATTTGTATATAATTTAATATATTTTGTTAGACCTTTCTATTTTCGATTAAACATTAGTATTAAAGGTTTAAAAACACAAGAGTTAGTAAAACTTGACTAATCTATCGTTAATTTAACTAATGTTGAAAAATCAATTACCTAGAGAAAAAATGTTTTAAATTCAATAGAAAGAAAATAATGGCACACTTATAGTTAATGCAATCATTTTCCCTAATAAACTTTTGCATATAAGAATAAAGTTGTCTCCCACTATTTGGTGTATATTGGATATTCAAATTAGTATTTATGTTAAAATATTCACTCTTTTTTGCTTCTAATAAGAAAACTCTCAATAATTTGATGAAAAATGTGAGATATCATATATGTATAGATATGAATGTGTGTGTGTGTGTAAACACACACACATATAGATATATATACATATACATACAAAAACACATGCATACATTCATATATACATAGACACAGATAGTACAATAGGAAAATAGAAGGAATGTGGATTGTCCCTTTTTTCTTATTGTGCAATTAGAAAGAAGATGACCCGATAGGCTCAAGTAGGAATTAAAATCTAAGAGTGTACAATAATCATATATTGTGATTGAATATGAGGAGTTGATAATAGAATGAATTGGATTTGAGAGGATAAGGTTGGATGATACAAGATAGAAGGTTATGTAAGCAAAAGTGACATGATTCAAGATACACAATAACAAAAATTAGACAAAAACCTGCAATTACTTGAAACAACAACTAAATAGTGGTAATGCCTTGTGGTTTGAATATGAAGCTAAATTGGAGGGTATAGAATGCATTGTGCATTTTGCACCCAGGTATAAAATGCCTTCCATGTTTTATACCCTACAATTTTACTTGAAACTTTTCGAGATAGTTTGTCAGATCCTATACTTCTTATATTTTCTCCAGTAGGTTTGCCACTTGTTCCTACATATAAAAAAATGGTTATTAAAGTTTTTAATAGGAATTTTCCTTATTCAAACCCCTATTTGGAATCAAGCTTGAAAATTAAATAAGAGAAATGAAAGCATGTTTTAATGTAGCAAAGGTTAGATCTAGAAATGAAGTATATCATACCTTGGCAATATAAATGCTTATTTGAATATGATGAAATATGTTGATGCAATAGATTTGACTTAACAAAAAAAATATAGGAAGAAATCATTATTGATAAAATCCTATGTAATAGATGTTTTACTTTTCCATAATGCTTGATTATAGAAAGAAAAGAAGTTGAAGACTTAAATGTAGTAATGGATGTGGATGCTTGAATGTAGTGTCTCATCCCTTGATGGTAGAATCCTTTAGTTTTCCTTCAATGAGGAAAATAAACTTTATCCATGGAGAAGATTTGTCTTAAAAATACCTTGAAATGCTTCAGCTCTTTCTTGAGAATGATTAGATGTTAAAATTTTATTACATATTCTTGATAATGATCTTGTATATCAAAATGAGGGGAGATAGGATGCTTATATAGTTCTCACAACATTTCAACGGTTAGAACTCATGAGGACAAACCACAAATCAAAATACCCCACTAAATTACCAAGATGGACCCCCTATCCAAATCCCAACCCAAAACTTAGGATAAAGAGTTCCCTACTAGGGTGTTTTAAACTTGGGTATAGAACACCTAGGCTATTCTATACTTTCTAATCAGGGATCAAATTTAGACCATGGTCCCCCGATAACTAGGGGATGATGAATTAGTGAGCACAATTTTTTTTGAGGTCGAGTAGAAGTACAAAGTCCATAAAATGATAACATGGGACCCATATTATATGTTAATAAATAATTATAGAAGAGAAATAATAAAGGACCATGCCTAAAAATAAGGACGTACATAGAGTTTGGATGACATTGAAATAACATAGGACATGTATTTCAATTTAGGTGTCCATCAAGTGTCATATGAAGTCCTATTATGTAGGTTAAGGTGAATGCACACTAAAGTGCGTGAAAAATAATCATGAAATTATACACACCAATAAGGTGCTTACAATTTACGATGGTACCTTTAGCCCCCACTTTAGCGAGAGTATGAGTCTACCTCATGCTCATGGTAAAATAAATGAAAGAGAAGAGAAAAAGAAAGAAATGGTAATGGGAAAACCACAAAGAAGTAAGACATCACTAAGTATAAGGATACAGACCCCCAAACACAGGATCTCAACTTAGACAACCATGTACAAGGGAAAAAAAGGAAATTAGTGATTGTTACAAGTTCTAATAGAGCGGGCTATGTATTCCCATGTGATCAGACTCTTGGGATGATTACTTAGTGATGCATTTTTTCTTAAGAAAATATTAACGGTTCATTGGAATTCTGACGATAGGCCCTAACAGGCTCCAACGAGAATGTTGTACTTGCAATGGAAATTTTCATCCAAGGTACAACATTCTCATCAGAGCCTACTGTCAGGTGAAATGTGCCATAAAAATTCTAATGATAAATTCATCGTACGTAAAACATGGGTTTTATCAAAGGCCCGATGAAACCTATGCATGGGTTTTGTTGGAGGTCTGATAACACAGTTCGTTGAAATTACGATGAATGCAAGGTCAGTTGACGATTTGAGCTTTGGATGAAACTTTCGTTGGCAATTTGAGGAAATATTATTCGTCAAAGCCTCCTATGAAATTTTAGCAGTGATAAGTTGGTCATTGTTTCATCGAACCTTGGTCACACAACCTTCAGAATTTCAGCAATCGATCATTGGAAAATGTTTCCAAATGTGTGAGTGATTTAATCATTTTTCTAATTTATCGAGTCTTAGATTTCTAAACATGGTCGCACAAAATAAACTTAAGGTTTTTATTTTCATTTGGTGTTTTCTTTTATTCTTGATTGACATATTTTTAACCTCCTTAATAATCTCCTAAAGAAGAGGAATTATGTTTCCTCTATTTTTTTAAGAGTATTTATTTTCTATTATGCATGCTTTATTTGAGTGGGAAAATAATTGATTTCAATCTAACTTTAGAAAGAACATATTATAATCCTCGTACATTCTTAAATAATATTACTTTATGAAGGAGTAATAATTAGTTTAACACTTGAGTTACTTGGAGTAAAGAAAGTGGTATGTGGGGTTTCATGGAGCGCATGAAGGGTGGACATGATAAGCAATTATCCAAGCAGTTTGTCTCATCTTGGAACAATAGGGAAGTTTATGTTGGAGGTATTCACTTCCAAATCAATGAGGAAGTTATAGCTAAGGCAACTGGGCTCTCCTCGGAAGGAAGAAAATATAAAAAGACTAGTAGGACGCCAGACCCTACCAGCCTCAACCAATTCTTCAGGGCGGGGAGAGACCAGTGAAGAAGTCTAGAGGTTTCAATTGCGAGGAGCTCCCAGAGTTTTGGCCCAAGCTGTGCCTCATTGTGATGAAGTACTTCACCCTGGAAGGTAAATTTATGATGTTTTACTATTACCATTTATCATTTCTCAATCATATCAGGAATAGGGATCTCATATCCATTCCCTTTTACCTCCTTCATTCTATTGAAAGCAATATCCTGGACATTAGGGAGAACCCTGAAAAGCAAATCCCTATTCTCCATTAGGGCCTCTTGCTCTGTCTTTTTAACTTCCATAAGGCCATCTGCCCTCTACCCCAACATCCCCCTATTATCCAAGAAGACACCTAGGAGGATTCTCCTTCGAAAACTGACAACCCCACTCAATCCACCTCCCACTCTATCGAGGAGATCCAGGAAACTGATCTTGTCCCAAAAGATGAAAAAACCTGTAAGAGATGCATGAAAAACCCTTTTAAAGGGTTGGACGAGTTTGACGAATCACATGTCTTAGAGTCCTTAGAAGCTAAGGAAATGAAGGAGACTAACAGTACCCCTGAGACTGAAAGGAAGCTAGAAAAATGGAGGATTTTGGATAGCGAGGTCAAGTTGGAGGTGGATTTTGGGGGCTCTGTCCGCCGTTCTAATAGAATTGCTAAGGAAAAATGTAAAACTAGAATCAGGGAAACAACCTCAAAGGAGAAGTCCCCTTCGAAAAATGACTCCCATACCACTGAGTTGGCTGAGGGCTCTTCTGATGATCACCCAAGCTCGCACAGGATTGGCACCACTCCCCCCCTAAACCCCCAAAAAACTATGGGGATTCCCCATAACATCACCCCACCCCCGGCCTCCCCACATGAGAAAAAGACCAAGTCCCCCCATACTGAGCACAACTCTGTGTCTCTGGATAGTAATGAAAGGTTTAAGGGTTCCCTTAAGCTAAAATTCTCAGAGCTAGACAATGAGATATCTGGCCTCAAATAGGACATGAAGGACATCAAAAACAGTGTTATGGATACTAAAAAGTTGTCTCTCAAGATCATGCATGCGTCGACTGTGACCCTCTGCACTGTGAAGGAAAAGTTGGCTAGAGGCAAATTGGAGGCAGACGAAGACAACAAAGATCTCTTCATGTTCCTGTAGGAAGAGTGGGCCATGACCCTAATGTCTAAACACTTGGGTGGGAGATCTTAACTGATTCTGCTGCCAGGAAGTTTTTATTTTTGATTGGGCATGTTGGCCCTAGTTTTTCTATAATGCTTCCCTATTTTAAGGTTAATCTATCTAGTTCCTGGTCTAGCCCTGCATGGCACGCTACTGTCAATATATTTTTTAATAACTGCTTAAGATACTTTGGTTCGATATTTTTGAAAAGAACTATTTTATTTGTTTTTGATAGAGGCAAACTAGACATTGGTTTTTTTGCTGATGAACTGCTCTCGACTAGTGCTATTCATATGTTGTTATTGTGCCTCTAGTCCTCTGTACCACAGGCCAGCACCCTTTTGCTGCTTTTATCTATCAAAAACACTTGAATTACTTGCAAATTAAAAAATGATTTCAAATATGTGCATTAATATCTAAAAACCTATTTGTAACATAGATTTAAGTAAAAATTTAAATTTTCTAATTTATATTTGCAAATGAAAATTATTGAATATGTTAAATTGTTTTTAACTTGGTGATGTTGTTTCCTTGAAATCCATGACTCTTCTCCCTACCATGAACAATATTGTTGAAGCCTAAGCACTAGTTCATGGTTTATCTACAACTAAGAATATTGGGATACGCGAAGTTCATGTAGAAGAAAAATCATTGATTTTTATTAATGCGTGGAGAGAAAGAAAATGTTAGAACTAGAATCTTAAATGCATTTTGCAATAGGTATGGTTAATGCTAGATAGCTTTGATAGTTTTTGTCTATCTCACTCTTATAAGGAATAGAATCAGTTAGCTGACCATCTTGCTAACATGGGTTGTGACAAGAATGAAATTGAGCTATTTTCCCCCTCAAATTAATATTTCTATGAACTCCATGTTGTAAATACTTATAAATGAGTAAAAATATAATAACCCGGATTGAGGCGGGCTTGTCACATCAACATTAGTGGTGCAAATGACATAATCCAATTTCAAAATTATCTAAACATCGTAGAGATCATTGTGATGGAGTGCTTAACATTTGATCAATGAAAGTTCCATAATTTGTATGTTTTTTTTTTTTGATCGATGAAGGGCCGAAGCTGGGATTTTTATATATATAAATATAAACATAAATTAACAAAGTATCTATCATCAGTTCAAGCCCACTATTGCAGGGCCTAATGTTTAGAATGAAATCATTTCAACTTTCAACAACAGTAATTGGCTGATACAGATATTTACTTCTAATTTCTTCAGTACAGAACACCACGGATAGCCATGAAAATTAGTACAAATCACCACCTACAAAAAGATTCTTGAGCTCAAAAACCTACTCCACCAGGTACAAAACATCACTACAAACGGTCACTGAGCCCCTCTGATCAATCAGCAATAACTACGCCACCAAACTAGTTGAAACCTGCTGCTAAAGCCATCAATTCTGGTACTTCCTGTCATGAAAATCCTCTACAAATTTGAACTTGAAATGCAACGGTCATCCTCAGGACGCCAACAGTCTATCAATGGTCAACATCTAAACTGAGATCTACTTTATATCACCACCGTTAGATCATCATGTTTCGCGAGCTTGGCAACTTTAACTCTGCAATGTCGACATTCCCTTAATGGTTGTCGCATGATTGCATAGTTTGAAAATGGCTTATGCAAACATGCGACACCCCATAAACCTTCACCACTGTTACTTGCCCTTGGCTATGGGAACCACGATGCATATCCATCTCAGCACTTGCTGGTCAATCAGAAAGGGACACGTCGACAAGACCTGACACACGGACCCACCTTTAATTCCATAACAACATCTTTTAACAGTTGTCACATGATTGCATAGCTAGGAAAAGGGCTATGCGAACATGCAACACACCATAGCCCTTTACCACCGTTAACCGCCACCGCATAAAGTTACTACAAAGGGCTTGTCGCATGATCGCATAACTCAAAACTGGCTCATGCGAACATACGACAAGCCTCCAGCACTCACCACAAACCTTAGTGCCCACTTTATCCACAAACTAGCGAGAACTTTGACTGGGCCCGCATCCGGAAGATCGACAGTCGTCGCATCTTCGCGTAGACCTCCAAGACTCTACCAGAACATGCACCCACCATCAGATCATCCACACTGTGACCCCACTAAAAATTTTGGGCCCATCGATGTGTCAACATTCCCTTTCCAGCTCAGCCAAGCACAACCTGACACCTCGGTGATGAATCATCACGCGGTCCCACTGCAGACAAACCATCAGCATCTAATCGGACGGTGGGCGCATGATCACATGGGGAGAGAATATTCCATGTGATCACAAGCCGACCATCGATCAAAATCTCTAACACAAGCCCCACTGACAACACTCCACCTCATATTTTCCTTATCAGACAGTGGGCGCATGATCACATGGGGAGAGAATATTCCATGTGATCACATGCTGACCATCGATCAAAATCTCTAACACAAGCCCCGCTGACAACACTCCACCTCATATTTTCCTTATCAGACGGTGGGTGCATGATCGCATGGGTTGAGAATATTCCATGTGATCACATGCCAATCGTCGATCAAAATCTCTAACACAAGCCCCGCTAACAACACTCCACCTCTTTATTTCCTTTGGCCAATAGGGGAGTGCCATTTGTGCATACGTGTCACCATGGACCCATAGTTTGAAACCCTACACCGTAAAGAAGACTCAATAGCCAGCGTGATTTCTCATAGCTCTGACAAATAACTTGCACTTTAGTGACCACCGTTGATGCTCTAACATGTCAGGACCGTCTGACTCATCCGGAAACTAGGTCCCACCATTGAGATTCAGCAACAAAGGAAAACTCATAGTCACTGGATAAACTTTCTTCATTCCCCAACCAAGCGACGACTAACATGATAAAGAGTTGGGCCCCATGCAATCATAGCAGCGCACATAGGAAATCCTGGTGTTAGAGATTTAACTGCACAAAGGCGAACAACTGAAAACAACCAAGGTTTTTGATGCCAAAAGATAACTCATGTCCAGATGCCGTCACTCTTCGATGGACAATAGGTATCTGCTCCTCTTGTCCTAATCCTACTCCTCATTTAATGTTCTAAACTCCTACATGCGCTATGCGCTATGAGAGAAGATGCTCGTCTTATCACCACAAGGAATCATTCTGTCAACTTATGAGGCAAAAATATATCAGGACCTCACATTCAAACTTGCTTATTGCCATCCTAAGATAGCTCAAAGTGCATGTAAGGAACAAGAGCCCAATTTTTTGAAGCTATGCTGAAAGCTTGCTTGTGACTCATACCAGGATTGGCGGCTTTAATCCTCTGAATCTTGGCTCTGTGAGACAACACCCCAAAGCTATAGAAAAGGAGATGTTGTATCATTCTCAAAGGTCTTAGAGCTCCCTTCTACCATGTCCTCTGCATCCAGGTCTTCTTCATTAACTTCACTTTTGATTTCCTCCTCGTCCTCGTCCATTTCCTCTTCATCAGCTTCTTCCTGCTCTACATTCTCTTCCTCCTTATCTTCTCCCTTGAATGATTCATCTTCCTCATGAGAGGACATGTTGGTACCTTTTGAATCATCCTCCTCATTTTCTGAAGAATGAGGACTCCCCAAACCATCCATCCGGGAATCATATTTGAAGCTGTATATCCAGTCAATATCCTCATTAGAATCATCATGAAAAGGGGAAGCTAATGTTGGCGCACGTGGATGCTAGCAGGGCATCTTTAATCTTCCTATCCTGTCATTGACCTTCCCCATCTACTACGGCCTGCTCTCTATGCCTTGTCGCATGATTGCAAGGCATCCTTTCCTTCCTTGAGATCATGTGACTAGTCCTTGCTGTTATTGCATATGCCTTGTCGCATGATCGCAAGGCATCCCTTCCACTCTTGCGATCATGCGACCAGATTCGTACCCCCACCTGCAACATTTAATTCAGCTTTATTTTATAATAGACTTCTAGGAGAGTACTACAAATCAATGGAAATCTATGTCAATTCATCCTTTTAGCCGCCTGCAACATGCCTTAAGCACAAAACCAGACTTCCCCAGGTACAAAAACATCATGCAATCAACCATAGAGACCCCCGGAGTAGTCTGCAACAACTGGAGCCACCAACCAAATCAAATCCAGCCGAAGAAATAATTAAAACCAGTCCTTTTTGGTGAAAAACCCTCTCGGGAAATTCAAATTTGAAAACAAACGGTCACTTGATGATGCCAGACACATGTCAATGGCCAGCAATCAAAATCAGGTCAACTTTACACCTTTGTTATCAGATCCTTACTTTCCCAGGCTCGGCAACTTAACCATTTATCTTTAGTTACACAGTCACACGGTCATCTACTTAACCGCCCTAGGAATCCTGGTTTACATTTTAGATTAGTCACATGATCGGAAGGCACTTTATTAACCCTTGCAATCATGCGACCGCAGTCTCTCATCCGCGGTCAACAGTCGCAAAACCCCTTTGAAAGGTCCTCGGTCACATTACCAGCCAGCAACCAATCACAATCTAGCACCTCAACAGCATTGGCACCGTGGATCCACCTCACAACTCTGCAACCATGACATTCTCTTAACAGTTTTTGCATGATCGCATAGCCAGGAAAAGGGTTATGTGAACATGCGACACACTGCCATGTCACCCCTTTACCTTGCCGCATAACCACCGCTGCTGTGAGCTTGACACAAAGGGTTTGTCGCATGATCGCATAGCATGAAAATGGCTCATGCGATCATGTGAAAAACTATGAACCTGTTAGAAAATAGGTCCCACCGACAACTGGCACACTGAGAACATCCATGTCACCGCTCGCAGCCAATGAAGAGTGCACACGTCGCAAAAAAATTGACAGTGGACCCACCTTAATCATTCGTGCCCAGATCCCAGATCAATAGACGTCACATGATCTCATGACATGAGAATATTCCTTGCTCTTATACGCCGTCCGTAGATTAAAAGGTTTTGAAGACCAGGGCCCACATCACATAGCAACCAATTGAAAACTGACACATCAACACTAATCTGACACCAGTCCAAGCATACCACCATTTAGAAGTAGGGCCCACCAATACGAGATTACGCAACAAAGGCAAACTCAAAGTCACGAGAAGGAAAGGAATATTCTTCTTTTATTTGGAGATTGAGCGACTAACAGGACATGAAAAATTGGCCCCCACAAGACAGGTGGCAGTCGATCGCAACTTCATGAAGAGTAAATATCTCACAACTTTTCCATGCGAACATGCGACAACCACTGATTCTGATTGAACCTTAACCGCACCAAACAATCGAGAAGAACTGGGTCCCACCAACTGGTCACAATTGTGCAGATAGGGAATGCTGACAAATAGGGTAGAAGTGCGAGATCGAAAACATCCAGGGTTTTCACATTAACACAAAGGTAACAGAGAAATGCAAAAACATCAAGGGTTTTATGCTTAGATAGTTTTTGGAACCCTGCGACATGAAAGAATTATTTCCAGTAGATCTTGAAACATGAATATCTCCCTGGTTTCAACACTTTAGGTTATGTGCTCTTAACCTGACCTTGGAAACACAAAGAACTATTTTATACTAAGAGCGCAAACCATGAAACTTCATAAATCCAACTCGCCAATGAAAACTGTGTCAGAACTAGGGCAAAGCAATTCACTTGAGTTTTCTGCATATTAGGAGGTGTGATCTAAACTAGAGCATGGTGATATCAAGAACAATGAGTGGCTAAGGGCGCAAGCGATGAAACCATGTTGTTTTATTTCTTCCACCATCAGCTAATCCAACTCCTATTTGCGAAGTGATCCATTTTGAAGCTGTACTCTGCACATTAACTTTGGTGGATTTGACTAGGGAGCCAACCGTTAGAGATTGATCTAATGTGTATTCCATCTGCTGCCTGATTTGCTAGCTCATCCGCTTTGCCATTGCCTTCGCGGTAGATGTGATTAGCCATTGAAGATTCAAATTTTGAAATTAGGCTTAATATGTTTTCTAAATAGGATTGAAGTTTCCAATTTGAAATGGACCTTGTCCTTATTGCATTTATAATAATCATTGAATCTCCTTCTATTTCAATTCTATTAAGATTAAGTTCTCTGGCTAGAACCAAACCGTGATAAAGAGCTTTTATTTCTGCTACATTGTTAGTGTTCGGGTTTAATGACTGGGCTAATTGAGCAATAATTTGGCCATCTGCTGAATGAATAATACAACCCGCCCCAGAAGGACCCAGATTTCCTCTTGATGCCCCCATCAAAATTTAATTTAACCCAACCAAGAGAAGGAGATTTCCAGACACATGTCAATCTGTGGAAAGAGCTGCCCTTGCTGCCTCTACCAATAATGGTAGGCATTTTCAATCCATGCCAGCTTTTTAACATCCTATCATCCCAACTGGTGGTGCTCAATTATCTATTCCAAGTAACATTGGGGGTTGCTCTTGTCAGGATTGATACCTATTCAGTTTCAATTTTGCCTATGGGATGGTCTTTTACATACATGCTTATTTGAGTCCACTATTTGCACATGCCTACGCCTTTACATGATTTTTCACATACTTTGTGATGGACAGAGGATTTCATCTTTCTTAGGAGGGCCAACTTGTGATTTAATTAATTATACCTACATATGGAACTAATGCTCACACACTCTAATAGGTGGAAGGAATATCGATGATTATCAAGTAGAAAATCAACTTATGTCATTTCCATTATCCATCATTCTTGAGGAATGTCAGTGCATATTCTTGACCTCCAACACACTCCACTATTCCACCTCACTTATTGGACAAGACACATTTTTTTTAATTAATAATTTTGTATGTACTTGTATAGGGGTTAGTCTAATTTTGGATCTCTGGGTTGTGGCCTATTTGTACATCCGTTCTCTCATTCTTGTATAACCTTTCACAAGGGACAACTACAATCAATTCTTTAAAAGCAAAAAAGTGTGCGAAGGTCCTTAAATCCTAGTTGGTGTTTGCATTGTTTTCACCACTTTTGTCTTCTATTGGAATGGATAGGTTCTAGGACACAAGCGATGGAAATGCTTTCAGATCATCCTGTGTAGGAGGAAGGTGAACTCTGTCTCTGTAGCCACCATTTTTTGATTGCTTGCGTTCTCATATGGATTACCACCCAAGGAATTACCAAATTCTTATTCCTGTCTATGAATGGGAGTTGCCCTAGTTCTACAACCAACTCAGAGATAAAAACATTAACCAGATGCTCAAGCTGCATTGCACCTAGTTTAGGAAGTGTGTTATGATAATTCTAGGAGATGAAGTTCTCTACCGATCGGATCGTAGAGTCACCTTTCCATCACAAATTATCTTTGTTTTTCTCTCTAATGCATTTGATCTTCTGCAATCTTTTCAATCTTTGCAACTAGTGGCAGACAAGGTTTTCAAGGATGTTTTCCTCAACAGAATTTTCCTGGAGTTGGGCGATGACATGGTTGATGCAATTCACAGGAGGGTGTTCACACTTCTAGACTTGCTGGTTCTTCAGAATCTTGAGTTATAATTATTTACTTAATAGTGAACCTAGAGATGGATTTCATGAAGTTTTTTACATCAATCTCCTGGATACTGCAAGCTCCTTTCAACAACCACTTAAGAGGATTCCAAATTTGAACAGTCCAGTGCCTTCTCGCTTTGATGTTGTTCATGCCTATGATTCATAAGGTGGTAACGACCCTCATGGCGACCGTATGGAGGAATAATTATGTCTGTTTCACTTTTTTTTTTTGGTTGATTCTGCTACTTAGTATGCCTTCGACAGTGGGGTTTTTGTTTATGTACAAGGGGTACATTTCTCTGGTGTTTTTTGGATTGAATTTAGGTGTGATTTTTGTCACAATAAGATTGATGATCCCATGGTTCGAATGCTTTCTCATAGCTTTTAAACATTGTAATTCTTTATATATATTTTCTATATAAGCTTTGTCTTTTTTTTTTTAAAATAATGGTATTTTAAAATATAATTTTTACTAATGTGCTATAGTTCGTAGTACATTTATCTGTAATAACAATTAAGGTGGTTGCATGATAATTCTGATTTGTATTTTGTTTTAAAGATTCAAACCTAAATATTTTTCTTTTAACAAGACTGCACCAAAACTTGCAAATTACATAGCAAACAAAAATAATAACCAAGAATATATTTCCTAGACTTGAATAAGAAAATATATATATATATATATTTGAAGGGTTTTGTTATTTATTTGTCCGGTCTTTCTATCTTTCTGCGCACTTTATTCTTCATCCCTCTTCTTACTAAACATTCCCTCATATATAGTCTTTTTCTTTCTCTCTTCATAATTTTGGCATGAGAATAAAAATATTCTATTTCATGAAATTGGTAAGAGTTATGTCGAATGAAAAAGGTGTGAAGATATTTTATTATTTTATTATATTTTAAATTTTATTTTATTTTTAAAATGATGATGGTTTGGAAGAAATTTTAACACATGGAATTTATGTATTTTTTTAAATAATTATTATTTATTGTTTCTTTCTTTTCTTAAAAAAAATAAAGAATAAAATATTTTATAAAATTTATTTAATCTATTAAATTTTGTAATCTAATTACAATAGTGTGTAAATATACATAATTAAAAAATTTAAATAAATTTTATAAAAATTCATACGTAAAGGATACATTTATTTTTCTTAATAATATAGTAAACAAAAAATTACGATAATAGTTTCAAACACACATACACATATTTCCATCAAACCAACCACTGCCAATAATCTATCCATCTCTACTTGGGCCACATGCTCGCCTTCATTCCATCCATCACTTACAAAACTCGTGTTCTCATTAGTAGGGTTAGCTCATGAAACATAATTCCATATTAATTAAGCATCAATTATATAAACTCATTTACCATTTAACCATGCATGTCATAATACATTGAAATTTATCCATAGAACATAAAGTGTATTAATCATGTATAATTTATGTATAATTACCAATCGAAATAAGTTCATAATCCATTGTCTAAATGGTATGTATTCAAAACAAGTCCACTAAATAATAAAAGTCAAAGAAAATCTACACTATTTTTTAATGACTAGGATATATAAGGTTGAGATGTGACATTATCACACATGTAATGGCTCAACCTCCACCAATTCCTTGGGGTGCTACCATAGGACCATTAGCTTTAGGAAACCAATTGAATGATCTACCCTCTGGTTCAAGAAAGTTTCTTCTAAAGTTTGCTACTCACAGAAAGGTGACAACAAATGAACATACCAATTTTTTCTTTACGATACATGGATTTCTTCAAGTAATTCACCAGGATGTGGTTGTCCAACATTTATAAAAAAAATTGATTGATGAAGAAGCTGAATGGTTTGGTCAATTACTAGTTGGTTAAATTGGTTCGTGGTAAAATTTCTAACAAAGATTTAAAAAAAGGTTCAAGACTGTAGAAGACGAACATGTTCTTCTCATAGAACTAACCCAAATGAAGAAAGAATATTATAAACCATGCTTGATTTTTTGGATCACCTCAACAAGATTTTCAATCATATTCCAGTAAACAAAGGCCCACAAAAGAAAATCAAAATATCTTCATCAGTGCTCAGCCTTCTAATGTGAGTTTCCAAATATGACAAGCTCAAGTTGGTTTATGAGCAGATGCACAAACCATGTCCATTGAAGTTGAAGATGATTTTCTTAGTTATGGTAAATG
>BSBK01011460.1:0-92500 GCA_027943335.1 Chamaecyparis obtusa
TGTATAATCTTGATTAGAGGCATCACCTTGATCACCTTGTCCACCTGGTTGATCTTGAGACACCTCATTTTGGCTTTTATCACCCTCCTCCTAAGCATGGCTTCTAAACGTAGTATGAGACATCAATGGACCTGTATCTCTTCATGGATGTATTATGTTGAGCTTTGGTCTCACCTGTCTCCCATCTGCACTATCATCACCACCATCCTCACTTCTTCTACTTTCGCTCATTGTATCTAGTATCTCTTCTTCTCCCCGTCGATGATCTCTATTTCTTTGCCTTCCTCTCTTATACACTTGTTGTGATTTCTCTTGTGAATTCTCCATGGCCTTTTCACTTGCTAAATACCAATCATTTATGCTTGTGCACCCTACCGCTAATAGTTCATCATGTCCTTTATAATCATTGTATATAGCACGATGGCACTTCTTCCTAAAAACAAATCTTGTCAGAAAATCAATCCGCGTGTTCTTATGATGTTCCATCATCACACCCATATCAAAGAAGAAGTTGTTACCATCCCAAATATCACGCTTGGAAAGATCTCAACACATTGTATCATATTTATCCATAATCCTGAGATTTTTAGATATATTATATTGGGTCTGCTATCTTCTCATATTGTGTTATTGTAGAAGGTCTTTGTAAATATCAAGCCAGTTAGTTTGTACACATTCCCTACAAATAATATTTTGTCTTGGTCTCATTGAATATATCCCTGCTTTTATGTCAGTCGTCTGCATTAAATCAAGGTCCCGCATTCTTCCAGCTATGTGCTCTAGAAAGTCCTTAAACAAGATCTTTTGTCATCATGGTTATCCTAGATCCTCAACTTTTTCCATAATATCATAGTTCAAAAATTCTACCAACAGGTCCGTATAGGATGCATCCTTCCTCATGTGTGACCTTATCCAGTTAGTATCCTATCTTACTGATCTCTATGGAAAAAGGTCATTTTTCTTGGTTACTTATTTTGATATTGAATTTCAATTTTGGTTCTTGATTATATTTTTGAAGCTATTTGATTGTATCCCTCCTCAAGGTCGCCACAATCCTTTATATCATGGTATGCTGCGAATGGGGCAATCCACGCATGAAGTCTTGATTTTGTTTTTCATCTTATTTTTGCATGTGAGTCAGTCAGACATAACCCTTGCACGTTTTACATGTGATCTTTTGGGTTACATGGTGGACTTGGGAAATGTCATTTGTTTGTTGGTTCTCCAGCATCGTTTCTACCATGCTTCCTCTTGGATTCATGTGTGATGCTGGGGCAATCCTTGCGTGTCTCTTTTGAGTCAGTCCTCTGCAATAATGGTGACAAGGCCTTGATGTTCATAGTAACCTTGGCAGGTCTCTAATATTGCTATATCAAAACTAAGTGCTCAAACTACATGAGGGTGTTCCTTCTTGGAATACCTCGTTCTCAAGCTTCAAGAGAAACCTCTCCCCCATCAAAATTCCAACCTCCAAAACTCTACAAATCCACAAGAAACCAATTCCCAAAATCATAATATCCCAACCAAATTCCACACCCATCAATCCCCATCCTCATCCCCACACATCTTACCATCCATCTTCCTTTCTCGCCATGCATAATGTTTTCCCACTTTTTCTCATCCTTCTTTCCTATTGAGGCAAACTTTCTTTTTGAGATGTCACCTAGGTCCCTATTTCTCTCCTCACCGCCTTCTCGAGGGGGCATCCTCTACTATACCTACTCTTTCATTCTCATAATCTAGGGTAATTTCATTGCCACAATCTCCTTGTGTTATCTATTATTTTTAACTTCTTCGAAATAAGTGTTATTCTAACACTATGTCGAAGAGGGGAAAAATGTAGACACCTAAATTTGATTAAAACTTTTAAATTTAGTCATCTTAGTCGCATTATCGATTAAATAATCATACATTATTTAATTGATTAATGATAGCCTTCTAGCTAAATTAATTTAATTAGCTATAGTCTAATTAATCTAAATGGTAACACATAACCATTTGATTAATTAAATCCCCTTCTTCTATTAATTTAAATAAATGCACTTATTTATTTAAATTAATTCATAACTCCCTTTTAACCCACTTAGAATTAAATATTACATTTAATTCTATTTGAGCACATGGCTCCTAACTCTCACCTAACTCATCTTTCTAACCCACCTCTAAAGTCTTCTCTTATCATTACAAGTCAAAACCCACATGGGAAAGATAAGATACTTTGCCCAAAATTTTCAAACTCTACAAATTGGATTTTGACTTTGGGGCTACTTTTGAAGGTCATTTAATGAGTCTTGGGCCACCTAATGACCAAAATTTAACCCATAAGCCTAAGTATACCAAGTAGGGTAGTTAAATTTGACTCTAACTACCCTCTACAAACCTCACTTGAGGTTAACCCATGAATTCATCCAACCTTAACCCATCTAGAAACTTCATAATCCTTGGGTAAGATTTTTTAGTAGGTTTTATTTTAATATTCAAAGTAGATTCACCCACCCACTTTGAATTAAATAATCAAAATGAGAGAATCTCAACCCTTAATCTTCATGCAATCATGACCGTTGATTATCCTAAAATTCCTATAAATCGAGCCTCTTCCCTTCACAAATCATCCACCTTCTATGCATTGTCATAATACAATTTTGCATCCAAAAATCATCATCCTTATCCTCATAATGCCAAAATCCTTCCACATTTGAAGCTTGAGCATAGTTCATGAGAATATAGCTCTCCATCTTGGACAAAACTCCTACTTTTGGAGGTTTCTTGGGTTTGAGAAGACCATTTTGCATACAAATCACCAAATCTCCACACTTTGAAAACATCTTGGACAAAAGAGCTTCATTTGAAAATATGAGAGCTCACCACATCCAAGAAATCAAGGCTAGGAGGACAATGGAGACAAGCTACATGGATAAAGGAAGGTAAAAACATTTGTTTTTGAATTCATTTAAATCCTTGTAATCTTCATTGTGTTTGCTTTAGATTGATTTAATAGCTTTAAATAGTTAATATCTCATTTCTAGTAGTTAGAGATCTAAATTACATACAAAAACATTGTAAAATGGTATTTTTAAATGAAAATGGTTGCAAAAAACCAAAATATCAACAACAATGATTCAATGGAGAAGCAACTTAATATACTTTACATGGTGTACACATTGACATATTTGTAAAGTTGATATATTTACAAGTTTAAAGTATTTTTTGTTGGTATTAATATTGATAAATGTATTGAAAGATTAAATAATAGAAAGCAATGAAATATAAATAAGAGTCTATGAAACAATTAGAAATACATTGTCCATTAAATATAAACCCTTATATTTTGATCGATTAGTATATATTTAATATAAATTTATTACTTCTTATCTGACACTTTTCCAACTTTCTTAGCACATGGCTAATTAAAATATCAACATTCTTTTATTTAGGGAAATATTTATTTTGTAGGAATGCATCTAGCATATGTATCTTCCTTGTTGGTGGTGTATGTTCCTACTTGCAACTAATCTTTGTTGTTGTCTGTAAATGTTGAAGATAGATACTTCAGTGAGATCATTGGTATCTTCATCAAAAAAATTATTTTTATACATTATTTTTGTATTTATTCATTAAGGTAATTAAAGTTTATTCTGGTAGCACATATGAAATGGTGGTTGTCATGTTTATTAGTGAAATGAATTCTTTTGTGGTATATACATTTAGTTGCTAGACATTACCATAGTCATAATACTTTGTTGTACCCTCGTCCTTAGAATTATTTTTCTTCTTTGAATTTGTGGTAACACCATACTTTGATGGAGCATGAGAGTAGTAGTACGCATCACACTATAATGAATCTTGATGAAAAATTACATCATCCTTCATTAAAGAGTTAAGAAGGTATGTGTCTGGATATCGTTGATTTACATTTTTTACTATTCATAATTGTAAGGTTTGTTATGAAATCCCTAGCCTTCATTGAAGGGAGTGGAGCATTTACATATTATATTGTGAAATATATTTAAAGATACATGCAAATAAAGAAATGGAATGCAAATCATTGGACATGACATTTTTTAAGTTGACCATTGTTGCTAGAAACACAACAAGCATTAAAATCAAAATAGCAGCAAATTACCAAGAATTGAACACCTTTAATATACAAGTTTTTGAAAAATGATATTATTATGCATAGACTAAATGAAAACATATATTATTTCTTGTATTAATTATAAGTAAGCTTCTTTACATCACTTTTGTGCTCAAAATATAATACAATAGAGATATGGAAGATGAAAACTACAGTTAATACTAGTGGAGATCAGTTACATGATACAAAAAATAAGGCCATCCACATGTACATATTATCTAATTGTTATCAAAAGCAAAGTTTTTTATTTCTTTGACCAAGTCTTCCACGGTAGGGGTCCATCTGAATGCCTCAATCTGGTGATGTTTGCGACAATCAGTTTGTGCAATGTAAGACCTTCATCAATGATAACTATCAAGGTAAGGGCAACAAACACAATATTTTGAACAACGACGTCTATGTGGTCTTCATTTTTGTGCTCTTCAAACTCAGCCATGTAATTACTAACAGTGACCTGGTAATTAATATCATGTGTAAAGAAGTACATTATAAGATGAAGGTTTATACAAATAAACACATCAATGTGTGTGGTAGAAAGAAATTGTAAATATTCATAATATTTGAATAAAATGATAAAGTTGTGAGAGAAGTATAATATGTTTTGAAAGCAGTTTACATGTCTAGTAGAGCTATCAGAAGTATAATGTGTCATGAAGTATTAGAGCTAGTATCACCTGCAAGATGCAAATTATAAGACTTCTAGTAAGTTGAAAAAATGAACTCAAATAGCAAATAAGAAGCTTAGAGAATGGAAAATATGGTAAGAAGAAATGAACCCTGATTAGTTTTAGTTAATTACATATAAAATATATATATGTGTAATTGGAAAGTGTGGCAAGTCAAGCTTTTGGTAGAGCAAGAAGTAGTGAGTTTCAGAAAATGAGTAGATGTTAGAGGTAGATTGTTGGAGTTGTAATCTTCAAAAGGAGGTATTAGTTTGTCACATGTACAAGAAAACCAAAAAGAATAGAGCAACCAAATTTTTGGGAGAAAAATATGGATACTTTAAAAAAGTGGATGGGGTGAATAGCAAAGAGTGTTTATTGACATTAATCAAAAGAATATTGGGTTTTAAAGTTGAGTGGGGAAAGCGTAGTCTATATCCAAGTCACCTGGACTTGGAAGCTTTGGTTGGATTCTAGGCTACCTATATACCCATCAAATTTATGGGATCAAGTGTCTTGGATGTGCACTCAGTTATCAATATGTAGTTTTGTTGTATGCTAAGTTTGGATGTAGCTATTTTAAGAGTAACAGCTCTTCGTCGTTGCACACCCACTCAAGTGATTGTGAAAGTTGCTAAAGCATAGCCTAAGAATAGATTTGTTAAAAAGTTAGAAGTAGTGAAAATGTTGATGGTTCCCCTACGCAAATGTTATTTTTTGTTTTTCCTCACATGTATTGTGTTTTGTTGTGAGTAAAACAAAAATAGAGAGACAAACACATTGATTTTTAAATGAAGTAGATAAAAAAAATGAAATAGTTTGCAATGTTTGTTCAAAATAGTGCATTCATGATGAAAGCAACTCTGAGCTAATAATATTTCAGATAGAACATAGTTATGTTAAGATGAACATTAGTGCAGGTCTAGATGATTTACAAAGCTTTCACATCTTTCTGAAATCCCATACTTTTGCAATCTTCTGGTGGTACAAATCTATAAATAAAATGAGATTTCCATAAAGTTGGGAAAAAATCATAAATCATTTGGAAAGTTAACAATAAGTTTAAAATAGGTGAAAGGCAACATTTATCTAGAAAACAATATCAATGAAAGTGCTTTTGGAGAAAAAACTTTGTAACTTTCAATAAAAGCTATCACATTATTTGACATTACAAAAATTTGATACAACACTTGGAAATAGTAAATTGAAAGAAGAATCAAACACCAACATAATAAGCAACAAAGTAGGCAAAATTTTAGATGTAAAATTTGCATATTGAAAAAAACTACATGGGGTGAAGAGGAGAGAATATTTTTTTATGTTAATGGAAAGAATATAAACTACTATAGTCAAGAAGGAAAAAGCTCAGCTTATATTTAAGGCACTTGGACTTTGGAAGCTTTGGTTGCATTCCAGGCTGCCTACATAAGAGTCTATGAAACAATTAGAAATACATTGTCCATTAAATATAAACCCTTATATTTTGATCGATTAGTATATATTTAATATAAATTTATTACTTCTTATCTGACACTTTTCCAACTTTCTTAGCACATGGCTAATTAAAATATCAACATTCTTTTATTTAGGGAAATATTTATTTTGTAGGAATGCATCTAGCATATGTATCTTCCTTGTTGGTGGTGTATGTTCCTACTTGCAACTAATCTTTGTTGTTGTCTGTAAATGTTGAAGATAGATACTTCAGTGAGATCATTGGTATCTTCATCAAAAAAATTATTTTTATACATTATTTTTGTATTTATTCATTAAGGTAATTAAAGTTTATTCTGGTAGCACATATGAAATGGTGGTTGTCATGTTTATTAGTGAAATGAATTCTTTTGTGGTATATACATTTAGTTGCTAGACATTACCATAGTCATAATACTTTGTTGTACCCTCGTCCTTAGAATTATTTTTCTTCTTTGAATTTGTGGTAACACCATACTTTGATGGAGCATGAGAGTAGTAGTACGCATCACACTATAATGAATCTTGATGAAAAATTACATCATCCTTCATTAAAGAGTTAAGAAGGTATGTGTCTGGATATCGTTGATTTACATTTTTTACTATTCATAATTGTAAGGTTTGTTATGAAATCCCTAGCCTTCATTGAAGGGAGTGGAGCATTTACATATTATATTGTGAAATATATTTAAAGATACATGCAAATAAAGAAATGGAATGCAAATCATTGGACATGACATTTTTTAAGTTGACCATTGTTGCTAGAAACACAACAAGCATTAAAATCAAAATAGCAGCAAATTACCAAGAATTGAACACCTTTAATATACAAGTTTTTGAAAAATGATATTATTATGCATAGACTAAATGAAAACATATATTATTTCTTGTATTAATTATAAGTAAGCTTCTTTACATCACTTTTGTGCTCAAAATATAATACAATAGAGATATGGAAGATGAAAACTACAGTTAATACTAGTGGAGATCAGTTACATGATACAAAAAATAAGGCCATCCACATGTACATATTATCTAATTGTTATCAAAAGCAAAGTTTTTTATTTCTTTGACCAAGTCTTCCACGGTAGGGGTCCATCTGAATGCCTCAATCTGGTGATGTTTGCGACAATCAGTTTGTGCAATGTAAGACCTTCATCAATGATAACTATCAAGGTAAGGGCAACAAACACAATATTTTGAACAACGACGTCTATGTGGTCTTCATTTTTGTGCTCTTCAAACTCAGCCATGTAATTACTAACAGTGACCTGGTAATTAATATCATGTGTAAAGAAGTACATTATAAGATGGAGGTTTATACAAATAAACACATCAATGTGTGTGGTAGAAAGAAATTGTAAATATTCATAATATTTGAATAAAATGATAAAGTTGTGAGAGAAGTATAATATGTTTTGAAAGCAGTTTACATGTCTAGTAGAGCTATCAGAAGTATAATGTGTCATGAAGTATTAGAGCTAGTATCACCTGCAAGATGCAAATTATAAGACTTCTAGTAAGTTGAAAAAATGAACTCAAATAGCAAATAAGAAGCTTAGAGAATGGAAAATATGGTAAGAAGAAATGAACCCTGATTAGTTTTAGTTAATTACATATAAAATATATATATGTGTAATTGGAAAGTGTGGCAAGTCAAGCTTTTGGTAGAGCAAGAAGTAGTGAGTTTCAGAAAATGAGTAGATGTTAGAGGTAGATTGTTGGAGTTGTAATCTTCAAAAGGAGGTATTAGTTTGTCACATGTACAAGAAAACCAAAAAGAATAGAGCAACCAAATTTTTGGGAGAAAAATATGGATACTTTAAAAAAGTGGATGGGGTGAATAGCAAAGAGTGTTTATTGACATTAATCAAAAGAATATTGGGTTTTAAAGTTGAGTGGGGAAAGCGTAGTCTATATCCAAGTCACCTGGACTTGGAAGCTTTGGTTGGATTCTAGGCTACCTATATACCCATCAAATTTATGGGATCAAGTGTCTTGGATGTGCACTCAGTTATCAATATGTAGTTTTGTTGTATGCTAAGTTTGGATGTAGCTATTTTAAGAGTAACAGCTCTTCGTCGTTGCACACCCACTCAAGCGATTGTGAAAGTTGCTAAAGCATAGCCTAAGAATAGATTTGTTAAAAAGTTAGAAGTAGTGAAAATGTTGATGGTTCCCCTACGCAAATGTTTTTTTTTTTTTTTCCTCACATGTATTGTGTTTTGTTGTGAGTAAAACAAAAATAGAGAGACAAACACATTGATTTTTAAATGAAGTAGATAAAAAAAATGAAATAGTTTGCAATGTTTGTTCAAAATAGTGCATTCATGATGAAAGCAACTCTGAGCTAATAATATTTCAGATAGAACATAGTTATGTTAAGATGAACATTAGTGCAGGTCTAGATGATTTACAAAGCTTTCACATCTTTCTGAAATCCCATACTTTTGCAATCTTCTGGTGGTACAAATCTATAAATAAAATGAGATTTCCATAAAGTTGGGAAAAAATCATAAATCATTTGGAAAGTTAACAATAAGTTTAAAATAGGTGAAAGGCAACATTTATCTAGAAAACAATATCAATGAAAGTGCTTTTGGAGAAAAAACTTTGTAACTTTCAATAAAAGCTATCACATTATTTGACATTACAAAAATTTGATACAACACTTGGAAATAGTAAATTGAAAGAAGAATCAAACACCAACATAATAAGCAACAAAGTAGGCAAAATTTTAGATGTAAAATTTGCATATTGAAAAAAACTACATGGGGTGAAGAGGAGAGAATATTTTTTTATGTTAATGGAAAGAATATAAACTACTATAGTCAAGAAGGAAAAAGCTCAGCTTATATTTAAGGCACTTGGACTTTGGAAGCTTTGGTTGCATTCCAGGCTGCCTACATACCCATCAAATCCTTGGGATCAAAGTGCCTTTGATGTGCACTCAATTTATGGTATATAGTTCTATTTTATACTAAGTTTGGATGTAGTTGTTTAAAGACTGTAACCTTAAAAGGGCATCTGTTGCATGTCAACAACTCTTCATCATTGCACACCCACTCAGATAGCTACAAATACATAGCACAAGAATAGATATGTTACAAAGTTAAACACAGTGTAAAATATTCATGGTTTTCCCATACAAATATTGTTTTCGTTATCCTCACATGTATTACATTATTTTGCGAGTTAAATAATGAAATGATAAGCAAGATTGTGAAATTGAAATTGAAATTGAAATTAAAATAGAGGTAGAGTGTGGTACCAAGAATGTGTGTTATGTGCAAGCCATGCAACCTACAAGAAAAATGAAGTATTAGTGCTTGTGTAAAAAAAGTATAATGCAAATTAAGAAATGGAAAGGATGTATAGAAAGTGAAAGTTAAATGCAATAACATGTTGTATCTACAGTTTTCAAAGGCTAGAGGAGGACATATGAAAGATGCATTAGTTCAACGATGGCTATTACCTTGGGTTTTGCAAACAAACCAAAAAGAAGAGAAGAGAAAATATGTAGAAGAAAATTACAATGAACTTAAATTTTGACAATATAGTAGATAATTGTGCACTATCTGAATGAATTGAAATGCCTCCTACATTTGTTTCATAATTTATAGACAGCACAAAGAAATAATCTAGATGAACAAATAATGTGACAAGGGTCAGGTACATATATGAACAAGGTACAAGAATTTGTCATTCGAAGTTATCGAAAAGCATATGTGTATACAACAATTGTCAAATTGGACCTTGGGACACCATTTTTTTGATTTGGGTCATTTATAAATGTGAAACAAACATAGAAGAAATGAGCTTGTTGTTCAGGCAATGGACAATTAATGAAGTTTTTTTTTGAGCTACTAGTAGATAGCAAGACAAGATGACAAAGAGGAAGGCAAGTTTTTTTGGTTTTTTTTAATATTTCAAGTTTCATACATCAATAATCCAGTATGAAGATGTAAGACTAGAAAAAGGTGTAGAAAGCATAAATGAGAGAACCACAAATCTCATTAACAAAATATACAAACCAATCTAATCTACCATAAAAGCCACTTGAAATATAAAAGAAGTTAAACAACAAAACTCCCTTTCAAGTGTAGCTCTTATGTTCTCCTTTCTTCTCTATTGAAATAGACATTATGTAGCTCTATAATATGACAAAATGCACAAAATATTGAAAGCAAAATGATGATAATGAGAATACTAGGAGTGTGGTTAAACTAAAAATGAGAGAAATGATCTCAATTTATAGAATTTGCAAGAGAAATTGCAAATTTAGAAATTAAGTGTGCAAAAGGGCAATTATCATAGATTATAGAAATTAGAAAATTTGCAAGACACAATTTGTCATTAATTATGACAACTTATGACAAATTGAACGCACAATTAGAAATTAGTGAGTTAAAAAAAGGAAATTTGTCATAAACTATGACAAATATGACAAAAGGGGAAAAGGGAAATTTGTCATAAACTATGACAATTTATGACAAAAGGGAGAATGGAAAATGTCATAAACTATGACAATTTATGACGAAAAGAAAAGGGAAGGTGGAGGCTAAAAAAGAGGAAGTGGAGGTTAGAAAAGTGGGTGAAACACAAATTAAGGGATAAAATCTCATTTGACAAAAAGAGGGAATTATTGAATTTTGAAATTCATTTATTCCCACAAAATGGAAATTAAGATTTAGGAATTATGAAAATTCCATAAATCAATAATTAGCCAACTAATTAATGTCAAATTAATTAATTGTGAAATTTAGGGAAAATGGGATAAATAAATGTAATTTATTTATCAAGGCTAAGACTTAGAGATAAATTATGGGTTATTTACCCTTAAAGAAGACAAATTAATTGATTTGACTGAATTTATGATTTTGATGAGGCAAAGGATCGATTTTGATAATGACTTGAATTGAATTCAAAAGCGATTGATTAGGTAAAAAATGAGGAAAAATCAAGGAGAAATATTAGTGAATTAGGGATGAAAATTAGACATTGAAGACATGTTATAAAAAGGGGGCACATAGGCGTTGACCATTTTTTAGTGGCTATATTTTGCCCCTCTTTGAGTCAATGTGATTATGAGCGTTGGTTCAAAGAAAAATAAAGAATCATACCCCAGTGGATTGAAAGAATGGAGGTAGGATAAAATATTATGAGTGTTGGTTCAAAGAAAAAGATAAAAGATCATGCCCCAATGGATAGACAAAAGGAAGGTAGGATGCCCCCTTGAAAAATTGGGCAGAAATTGATTCGAGGATAATTTTTCAAAAATATAGTGATTAGAAGGACTGATGGAAGGAATGTTAGTAAAAGACTAAAATTAGATGGAGAAAAGTTAATAATGATGAAACTTTGCTTTCATAAGTACCTTTTATGTCACGAGAGCTTTATTTAATATGACAAAATAGATACGTCGCTCCATGGCACATAAAGACAGGACAAAAATGTGATCCATTTGTGTGAAACAAACACAATGCAGACAAGGAATATTTCCATTTATCCTGAAGCATATGACATACGTTTCCCAGAACTTTATGAAAAAGACCCCACAAGCAGAAGACAAAATAAAAAAGAGATAAATCAATAAAAGATAAGACTCACTAAACCAAGCAAGTCAACAACTATTCTGATCTACTTGTCAAAATTGATATTTTTGTGATAATGATTGTGATAGATAGTGTATAGTTTTAGGAATGAAGTACCCCATCTAAGATAGATACCGTCTGGTTTTGAGTATACCACACCCTATATAAGACAAATGAAAAGTTTGATAAAAGACAAAATTAATGTTGATTTGATTGATATGACAAGTTTGATCTGATTGATTGCTGACGTGATTGGATAGTTTGTTTGTTAATGTGTAATGTCCCCTTCCCAACAGTAGGCCATTTTGATGCTAGATTAGTCTATCTACCCATCCAGATAGGCTAATGGCTTCTTTTTAGAGGATGTCAGCCAGTCATAGGGTTATGTGGGCAAATATTTAATATTTGGGCTCAATTTCTAAAGTCAAATAACTTTATTTTATAAGGTGATGTTATAAAGTCACTTTATATTTTAAAGTTACTTTATCTTATAAAAGTGACTTAAGTGAGCTTTTATCCTATGTGGCTTAGTTTTACATTCTTTCCCTCACTTAGATGTTATAAAAGAAAAAGGTACACCTCGGGAAAAGCACCATGCAATTTTATAAAATAAGAAAACAAACATGTTTCTTATGTGACTGGTTATATTTATGAGGATGCAAACCCTTTGGAAATCATGAGAGGTTGGACGTAGCCCCAACACCTCATTAATGGTGAGATCATACAGATCTCACGTTTGAGCTCAAACATATTGGTAAGAAGAAATATTTCATTTGCAGTATTATTCACAGAGGAAAGTTAGTTATTTGTGGGGGTTCGAATTGAACCCATTCTGGTATCAGATTAGTAAGGAGAAGATTTTTATGCACAACTATTTCCACTATTAATGAAGATTTTTCTATTGGGATTCGAACCACATCAAGTCATTGGACTATGACAGTAAGGAAAGGAAAAAGATAACATTTTTATCAGGCTCGACATTGATTTCAATACATCCCTTGGGGTTGGGCATTGCATTCGAACACAACACCTATAAGAAGAGTGTGTGAATGTAAGCTACAAGCTTGGTGCATGACTTGTATCATAGTGCCTTACTTGCTACTAGGTGGCGTGTGTATCCTAGTTGTGTGTGAGTTATTTGGCCCTGCTATCATGTAGTGTTTGAGAATATTCGCGGGTTGTTGTAAACAACACTACCATCTGAGTCTCCAAGTAATGACACAGATGTGTGTTGGGTACTCACGATAGTGAGAAATAACCTGCAATCGCGATGTGAAGTGTGTTGGGTGCTGACAACAGTGAGGAAATGCCTGCAGTCATAACGTGAAGTATTGACGTTTGTGTCAACAAGAAGCCAGAGGTTAAGCAATGCAAAATTATATGAGTTTGACCCTCATGGAGAATGCCACAAACTAGAGCTAGTACATCAGATGTCCATACACATGTTTGTTGGAGTAGTACAGGAGTATATCTGGTTGGTATTCACTCCCTGAGATTGCAGTCATCTTGATTTATTTGTAAAATCAAGAAATGTATTTTTGAACTTAAAATAGTTGGTTGATATTATTTAGAATTGGCTCTAGTATTTCTTTATTTAAATTTTTTATATGCTGAGAAATCTGGGACACACAAATACAATAAGTTATGAACAACAGTATCTTGAAAAACAAAAAACTCTTACATTCTGAAAACAAATCAAATACATATCCATCTGAGAACAATCAGTCAACCCTTGGTCAGTTACGAATACACATAGTTTACACATTATAATTTAATAAGGGACAGTATTTAAGATATTACAGTGGTATCAGAGCTAGTGATCTTGCCAGCTGGGTGGGTTTATTTACAGCCTTTGGTAATGTTGTCCAGGCATGCATAACAAACATGGAGAATATAATTTTAGACACAACAGGGTTGAATAGGGACATCCAGATCCATCAGTATAGGTTGACATAGAAGGTAGTCATATCGAGGTGAACGAGGAAATTGTTTTTGAACAAAGCACTCAAGGTACAGACATGGCGGAGGAAGATAGAGAGGTCAAAGAAATAATGAGGCCTATTTGTGAGGGATAGGATCACATCGTGAATGTGTTACATCAACTCACAAGGGTTATTAAGTAGCTGACAGTAATACCCAGGAGGTCCCTGAGCCATGACAACGGTGGTAGTAGTGTAGCAGGGTCACCCAAAGTTGTGAGAGTAGTCACTCGTACTATAGATAGGCCCCTTATGCCTACGTTCACATAGAATAATGTAGAGGAAGAGGTAGCCCAGTCCGAGGCAACAATCGGAGTTCCCAATAATATTTTAGCCATGCACAATGAGTGGGATATGCTACCTGATAGAGTCAAGGCTGACTTGACCTTTGTTTAGTACATGGTGCAAAAGAGGGATTTTGGAAGAGCACAATAGGATAGGAGACCCAGGGGTCAGAACAGGGATCCAAAACATGTGATGAATAAATTGACCCTTCCTACATTTGATGGTAGCGGTAAGACATCCACAAGAGCTTAGATTCACAAGCTAGACACCTTCTTGACCCTTAAACCCATGTCATAGATGGAAGCAATTAAGTTTGTGACCATGCATTTAGAGGGTGCAACATATGATTGGTGGCATCACGACCTTGTCACCCAGAATAATGGTTTGATCATATCTTACGAGATCTTGAGCACTAAATTGATCATCATTTTGACGGGAAGGACATTGAGGTCTACTATAGGGAGTTAGCCTAGCTAAGGCAGAGTGGGTCTTTGGACTGCTACATTGATGAGTTTCACAGGATCTCCATCATGATTCTAGATATGGCCGAGAAGAGGAAAGTTATGTTGTTTACTGAGGGCCTACAGGATAGATTCATAGGATTGGTTAGAGCCCTCAAGCCAGACACACTAGATGACGCTATTAAGTTAGCACATGACTTGGATTCGCCATCTTCCATCCTACAGCCACCCAAGAAAAGCTTCAAGGGATCCTCTTCATTTTAGAAAAATAAAAATAAAAATAAAAGCACTCCTCCTAGACTTGACATTGAGACAAGGAATTAGTTGAGAAGAAAGAAGTTGTGCTTCACATGCAGAGAGCCTTGGGCTCCAGACCACAGGTGCCTTGGAAATGGAAAGATACACTACATTAAGGTGGTTTCTGATGATGATTGTGAGCAGCAGGGGGGCAGTGATGTTGAGGACAGTGATGAGGAGGCTTAGGGTGAGCATTCAACAGAGGGGAAGAAGAGGGAGGTTTCCCATGGGTAGCCCCCTATTACCTTGGCATCCCTCTCAGGTACCCCTGCATGTCACTTTTTTGCCTCAAGGAAGTGGTTAGAGGACAATAGATCATTTGTCTTCTAGACATAGGTGCAACTCATAATTTTATCAGCGTCGGTTTGGTTTCTAGGAGAGGACTCTAGATAGACAACATTTCAGAGTTTGAGGTAAAGGTGGCCAGGGGAGATTTATTGAGTTGCACAGGGAGGATTTCAAGACTCCGGATTCACTTTGGGGATTATCTCCTAGAGGCAGATTTTTATGGCATTGACTTGGGTAGTCTTGACGCCATTTTGGGCATGTAGTGGCTACAAACCCTAGGGAGATACACCATTGATCATCAACTGAAACAATTAGAGTTTATGCAGGGTGATTAGTTGATTATGCTTAAGTGCCATGACAGATAGTGGATCACGAGTATTTTTAGCTCACAAGATAGAGGCCGTCATCAGACACAACAATATGGAGTGCGCAACCTAGTGCTTCATATACTCTAGATCCTCATCGGATTCAGGCCAGCAGGTTCACACAGACATACAGGATGTGCTTGATAAGCACAAGTGGGTTTTTGAGGACATCCCTCTAGGTATACCTCCAGACAGGGGCTTTGAGCACATCATTGAGTTGGAGGAGGGGGCCAAGCCCATAATCACCACTCCTTATCGTCATCCCATGCACTACAAGGAGGAAATTGAGAGGATGATTAAGGAGCTTGTAGACATGGGGCACATTAGACCCAATTCTAGCCCCTTCACTTCTTCAAAAGTTTTGGTGAAGAAGAAGGATGACACTCTTCGCATGTGTATTGATTACCGTACACTGAATAAGAGAACCATCAAGAATAGGTACCCCATTCCCAAGATTGATGAGCTATTAGATGAGTTGCATGGGGCAATTTATTTCTCAAAGATAGATCTTCAATCGGGGTATCATCAAATACGTGTCCGAGAGGAGGATGTCCATAAGACAACTTTCAGATGCCACTACAAACACTACAAGTTTCTAGTGATGCCATTTGGGCTTGCTAATACACCTACCATGTTTCAGTCTTGCATGAATCATATATTTAAAATGCAGCTACGTAAGAGCGTCCTGGTGTTTTTCGATGACATTTTGGTCTTCAGCAGGACATGGGCACAACACTTACAACACTTGGATGAGGTTCTTAGCATCATGGAGAGTCAATCTTTGTTTGTGAAAGAATCCAAGTGTGAATTTGGATTGATTGAGATTCTCTACTTGGGGCATGTGATAGGGGTTGATGGGGTTAAGGTACACCGGGAGAAAATTCAGGCAATCTGGGATTGGCCACCACCGCATAATGTGTTATATTTGAGAGGGTTCCTTGGGATATGTTCTTATTACAAGAGGTTTGTTAAGGGATTTTCTCAGACGATAGCTCCTCTCACTAATCTTACTCGAAAAGGGGCCTTCAGGTGGACAGATGAGGCTGAGGCAGTCTTTGATAGGCTCAAGATCATCATGAGTACTTGTCTAGTTTTAGCCCTTCCAAACTTCTCTCAATCCTTTGTTTTAGAGTGTGATGCTTCAGGGAATGGGATTGGTATAGTATTGATGTAAAACATGCACCCCATAGCTTTCAAGAGTAGGAAAATTAAGGATAGTGAGAGGCTTTATTCCACTTATGACAAGGAGATGCTTGCCTTAGCTAAATTCAAATAGTATTTGGTGGGTGGCAAGTTTACAGTCAAGACCGATCATAATAGCTTACACTACTTCGTGGAATAGGAGTTGAATGAAAGACAACAAAAGTGGGTCAGTAAGATTTAGGCATATGATTTCAACATCAAGTATGTCAAGGGGAAGAATAACATCATGGCTGATGCACTTTCCAGGAGGCCCCCAGTAGCAGTTTGTTGTGTGTTGTCAGAGATCTCCACTGATTGGAAATCTCTTTCGTTGGTTGAGTATTCTAAGAATACTCAAGCTTGTTAGATTTTGGATGGACAAATTTTGGATAACAGGTACAGGGTGGTTGATGATGTTATTCTTTATAAGGATAGGATCTACCTAGTGCTAGGCTCTAAGCTTAAGGATAAAATATTGAGGGTTGTTCATGATGCGCCCACAACAGATATCCGGGGTTCTTCAAAACTTACAGGCATGTCAGAGAGAGGTTTTCATGGAAGGGCCTCAAGGATGACGTCCTCTAGAATGTTAGAGAGTGCCAGACTTGTCAGTGGAACAAGTCAGAGGATGAGCATCCAGTAGGGTTATTGCAGCTCCTTCCCATTCTAGCTCAGAAGTGGGAGGGTATCTCTATGGACTTCATTATTGGTTTGCTAAGAGCGCAGGGCAGGGACAGTATCTTTGTGGTAGTCAAAAAACTCACCAAGTTTGCTCACCTCTTTTCTATCGCAACTGGCTGGTCAACTTCACAGGTAGCAGAGTTGTTCTTTCGAGAGGTATTTAGATTGCATGGTCTCCCTAAGACCATTGTGAGCGACAGGGACAACAAGTTCCTTAGCACATTTTGGAAAGAATTGTTCAGATTGGTAGGCACTAAGTTGACTCCTAGTACCAGTTACCACCCACAAATAGATGGTTAGACAAAGATTGTGAACAAATGGGTGAAAGGCTACCTCCATAATTATGTAGTCAGACAACATAGAACATGGGTTCAATGGTTGTATTTGGGGGAGTTTTGCTAAAACTCCACATATCACATCACTATTAGCACATCACCATTTCGAGCTCTCTATGGTAGTGAGCCACTTTCTTTCATAGATTTGGCACTACAAGACAACAAGGCCCCAGTTACGAGAGACTGGTTACAAGATCACTAGGATATTCTCAAGTCTCTCAGGGAGAACATTCAGAGGGCACAAAATTAACAAAAGATGTATGTTGATCAACACATGATAGAGCGGAGTTTTGACATAGGGGATATGGTTTACCTTCATCCTTACAAACAAATCTCGCTGAAGAAGAGTGGGTCAGAGAATCTCAAGCCTAGGTTTTATGGTCCTTATCACATCTTGAGGAGAGTTGGTGAGGTGGCTTACGAGCTAGAGCTTCCGACACATAGCAAGATCCATAGTATTTTTCATGTATCTTGCCTCAAGAAGGTAATTGGACAGCATGTAGTGGTTTCAGATGGATTACCCCCATTGGATGAGGAGGGTAAACTAGTTTTGGTTCCGACTGAGGTTATTGAGATCAAAGAGAGGAAACTACAAAACAAGACTGTTCGTGAGTACTTTATTCGGTGGAAGGACTTACCGTACGAGGATGCCACATGGGAGGGTGAGTCTATTATGTAGCACCCAACATTGAGATTGCTTGAGGACAAGAAATCCTGGGAAGGGAGGACTGTAATATCCCATTCCTAGCAGTAGGCCATTTTGATGCCTGATTAGTCTATCTACCCATCCAGATAGGCTAATGGCTTCTTTTCAGAGGATGCCAGCCAGTCATAGGGTTATGTGGGTAAATATTTAATATTTAGGCTTTGTTTCTAAAGTAAAATCACTTTATTTTATAAAGTGATGTTATAAAGTCACTTTATGACTTATTATAAAGTCACTTTATATTTTAAAGTTACTTTATCTTATAAAAGTGGCTTAAGTGAGCTTTTATCCCACATGGCTTAGTTTTGTGTGTTTTCCCTCACTTTGAGGTTATAAAAGAAAAAGGTACACCTAGAGAAAAGCACCATGAGATTTTATAAAACAAGAAAACAAATAGGTTGCTTATGTGACTGGTTATATTTTTGAGGACACAAACCCTTTGGAAATTGTGAGAGGTTGGACGCAGCCCCAACACCTCATTAATGGTGAGATCATACAAATTTCACGCGTGAGATCAAACATATTGGTAAGAAGAAATATTTCATTTGCAGTATTATTCATAGAGGAAAACCAATTATTTGTGGGGGTTCAATTTGAACCCAGTCTAGTATCACATTAGTAAGGAGAAGATTTTTATGCACAGTTATTTCCACTGTTAATGAAGATTTTTCTATTAGGATTCGAACCACATCAAGTCATTGGACTACAACAGTAAGGAAAGGAAATATATAACATTTTTATCAGGCTTGACATTGATTTCCATACACACCTTGGGGTTGGGCATTGCATTCAAACACAACACCTACAAGAGGAGCACATAAATGTAAGCTACAGGTTCAGTGCGTGACTTGTATCATAGTGCCTTACTTGCTGCTGGGTGGCGTGTGTATCCTAGTCATGCGTGAGTTATCTGGCCCTGCTATCAAGTAGTGTTTGAGAACATTTGCGGGTTCCCATAAATGACACTACCATCCAAGTCTCCAAGAAATCACACAGGTGTGTGTTGGGTACTCATGACATAGAGAAAGAACCTGCAGTCACGGTGTGAAGTGTAATGGGTGCTCACAACAGTGAGGAAATGCCTGTAGTCATAACGTGAAGTATTGACTCTTGTGTCAACAAGAAGCCAGAGGTTAAGCAACACAACATTGTATGAGTTCGACCCTCATGGAGAATGCCACAAACTAGAGCTAGTACATTAGACGTCCATACACATGTTTGCTGGAGTAGTGCAGGAGTATATCTGGTTGGTATTCACTCCCTAAGATCGCAGTCATCTTGATTTCTTTGTAAAATCAAGAAATGTATTTCCAAACTTAAAATAGTTGGTTGATATTATTCAGAATTGGCTCTAGTATTTATTTATTTAAATTCGTTATATGCTAAGAAATCTGGGACACACAAATACAATAAGTTATGAACAATAGTATCTTGAAAAATGAAAAACTCTTACATTCTGAAAACAAATAAAATACATATCCGTTTGAGAACAATCAATCAGTCCTTGGTTAGTTACGAATACACAATTTACACATCAGAAATTAATAAGGGACAGTACTTAGGATATTACATAATGCATGATTTCATTAAGTGCAATGTTTAAAAGTCTTCAAATTGCGTGTGTTGAAATATTTGTCTTGCCAGAAAGGATAATTTATTGAAAGCATAAAAAATGGTTATGTATAAATTTATTACAGATTTTGAAAGATTTGATTTTTAGGATTTTGAAAATATTTGATTTTTTGTTCTTTTTTTTTAGGACATTTTGCAATTTTTAGGATTTAAAAAAAATATATTGGATGTTTTGATGATTTTTTTTAGAGGATATTTTACAATTTTCAAGACATTTTACGGTTTTTAGGATTTTTCAGCTTCGTATTTGATTTTTAATGATTTTTTTTAGGATCATATTTGGTTTTTTATGGATTTTTTAGCTTCATGTTTGATTTTTTAATGATTTTTCTATGAATTTTTATGATGTTTACTAATTTTGTGGACTTTTATGCTTTTTAGTGATTTTTTCATGACATTTTATGATTTTTAGTAAATTTTTCAGGATCATAAGCACTTACAAGTAAGAATTACCCCCAATGTCTAGCAAGGCATGGACATTATGGATTGATGGATAGGCTAGTTAATGGATGAAGGTCAAAGGGGTTGTTGAGTATGTCATTGAAGCTTTTTTTGGGTTGCCAAGGACTATCCACAGAATGGAAGGACATGTTTCTACCAAACGTAGGGATTGGACATGACAATGATAAGATAATATTTCAGGGCACTGGATGGAAAGTGATGCATAGGATGAGATATGTCAAGAGGTTTTTGAAATATGTGTTGCATTTTAATGTCCTTATTTTCATCAAGACCAAAATAGGGATTTGGATAAGAAAGTGATAGGATAATGACAAGACATGGATAGGACAAACAAGATCGATAATGGACAAGGGGGGATAGGGATCGAAGGTTGTAATAATATAGGTAGTATGGACCAAAGGGATGGCGAAATTGTAAAGTAGATAGGACATTTGATGCTTCTAGGGAGACTTGTAACCTTGTCAAGATCAAAGTTGGGAAATGTGGATATGGAAGTTGATAGGATAAGGGATATGAAACACAATAGGATAATGGAGGGGATGATAGGTATAATGGAGGAAATGATGAGAGTATAAAAAAATATGGAAATATCAACAAAATATGCCCCCAAGTATGGAATGCAAAAAGTTCATAAATTACACACGATGCATGTTTGCTAGGTTTTCATCATGGTATTTGCCCAAAGTGCATGTTTGCCAAGTTTTCACTATTAGACAAAATTATTTCTTTTTATTCTTTTTTTTTGTTACCAAGACACTTTTTTGCCAAGTTTTCATCAAGGAAACTATTTTATTTATTTTTTCACTTGTTTTTTCTTTTTTTTTGTATTTTGTATTTTTACTTTTTCACTTTTTTGGTTTTTTTTTTACATTTTTCAGAAGACAATGGGCACATGGCATGACATGGATAAAGGACTCAAGTGCCTTGTTCTTTGGATAATGTTCTTGAAAGGTATGCAATAATGGATCATGACTTTAATAGTGTGCTCAAAGATGTTAATAGGGTAATGATAAGGATTAGGCAAATGATTGGATATGCTGAATGAAAGGTTGGAAAAGAGGTGTTGGATAATGGAGGGAGTGAAATAATTCTTGATTTTGAATGGATGGAAATGAATGCAAACATTGGCACACACCTTGAGGGGTGATGGAGTGATGGAGGAAAATGAATTTTGGATTTGGTGGAGGAATGGATATGGATTTTGAGACCTAAGGACCCAAAATGGATTTGGAAGATGGAAGACTTTTAGAAGGAGGGATAGCAATTCTAGATGCCAGCTTGGATTTTTCTTTAGGACTTTGTGCTTTAGGAAGATTCTTTGGAATCCACATGCATTTTTATTTTTTATTATTTTGTGGGTTCTTTGATTGCATTGTTTGCCAAAGAGATTTGGGAACCCATATTGCTTTTGATTTTTCTTTTTCTTTAATGGGCCTTTGTGGCCTTTTTGACATTTCTTTTTCTTTTCCTTTTTGGATCATAGTTTTCTTTGTATTCACATGTCTATTAGACTGGATATGATGTTGATCCTTGAATGCATGTGGATTTCTTGACTTATAGACTTTATGCCTGGCATCCAAATTGCTTGGAAAATGAAGGGGATTCATGGATGGATAGGAATTGTATGGAGGCCTTTCAAATGGATGGAAGGTTCTCAAAGATACATGTCTTTACTGAATTTCATGTGGGAAAGGGTAAGTGGATTTTGAACTAGTGGATGGAGGAATATATGGACCTAAAATGGATGGAAGGGGTGAAGGAGGAGGTATACGCTTGAACTTGGATTTGGAAGGGATACCAATGACTTGAGAGTGAGCTTTTGAACTGAGGTCATGACCTTTAGACTTTTCTTTGACTTGAAAGTGTTTCAATATACCTTGCTCATGGATGTTTAACCCTTTGACTTGATAATTCTTTTGAACAATACGAGACTTTCTGGTAGATGTGAGTCCATTTTGTGGTGTGTGTGTTATGGAAGGACTGATAGGATCATGAAGCAGACTAGACTAGATAGAACTAGTGGAACCCATTTCAAGTGTATGGGGTTCATGAACATCTTCCACAAATATGTTTTCATCATTAGGGGGATCGAGAGGAATGATGGGATCCTACGATAGAATAGGGGTAGTGATAGGATCATCTAGTAGGATAGGGTCTTGTAAAGGATATGGAAGATAAGGGAAAGGACATGAAGGAAAGGAGGGATCTTGATGAGGATCCAAAGGGATGATGGGATCTTTTTGTGAATCTAGAGATATTATTGGATCATGTAGAGGACATGAAGGTGAAGGGATACTTTGACCTTGACTTGGAAGGGGACCATTGGATTCCATTATAAGGGTATATTTCTCTTGGTTTTGAATGGAATCATTGGAAGGAATGGAAGAGAGGTTATGATCTTTCTTTGGAAGTGAAAGGTCAATGGGACTTGTAAAGACATTTTTTTCTTAACATAGAAGAGGGTCATCTTGGATAGGAGGATTAGAGATGATAGGATCATCATATAGTTCAAGGGAAGTGGAATATTGGTCAAAAATTGTATTGGATTGGTCATTGGTGAGATCTTGATCTTGATTTGTTTCAGGATGTATTTCTTCATGCTTTAGTTTATCCTCTTAACATGGGGTTTGAATTGGGATATGTATGGGAGACTTTGGAAAGGGATCAATGTTTTGACATGGGGATGAAGGACTTTTCATGGGACTCTGTGGAAAGGGGTCAATGTTTTGCAATGAAGGAGTTTGAATTTGGATAGGACCCTCTTGAATAGGATTTATTGGAGATGGGGGACATGATGGAATTGGATCTAGCATTTGGGAAGTATGAGATGGATTTGCATCATGAATGAGACTAGCTTGAAATTGTTCTATGGATATCCCTTGGAAGGTTTCATTATTGGAAGTGTGACTTGAAGGTGATGGAGGAAATGTCCCTTGTGAAACTTTAGGAGATAAAGGGATGGAAGGGAACATGGATGTGTCCTTAAGGTCAATTGCTTGATGGTAAATGGGTATATAATCCATGTGATTGTTTTGGAATGAGCCATTGATAGACATGGGTGAATTATTTATTTCCTCATCTTCATATATACAATCCAATTTTTGAAATAAACTCTTTGAAGTTTTAGATTTGAATTTTCGTTGCTTGGGTAATTTTACTGGTGATGTCACATTAAGGTTATTATGTTGTGAAGGCTTCATTGATGAAACATATCCCACAAAAAATTAATTATTTATTATGCTTGATATGTTTTAACTTGTGCTTTTTTGAGGAAAACTTGCTTGGTTTGATGACATAAAAGGTTGTTCATTAACATGAAATGTTCTTGAAGGAAAACTTGCTTGTGATCTCGGTATTGATTAAATTGTTGGAACAATATGATGTGAAGTTATTTGAGGGACACTTGGTTGTACTGGAACAAAGATTGGTTCATAATTAGGTGGTGGCCCAAATTTAATTACACCACACTTTGGTCAAAAGGTTTGATTTGGAAGTTGGTTGAATGATTGATTTGAAATTTGATGGCATGGCATTTGATTTGAAATTTGATTTAATTGAGCATGATTTGGGACTTGATTGAAAAAAATTTGCTCTTGAATGTGATTGGATTGTGCTTGGTTTAATATTTCATGTATTTGTGAATGAATTTTTGGTATTTGTGATCTTTCAATGAGAGCTTTAACATTAATTTCACCCAAACTATCTTCTGGGTATTTGCAGAGTTTGGTCGTATCCCTTCTATTCTTTTTAGCATTTGTGATTTGTTGTTCCAGAAGTTTAATTTCTTCCTCTGTTTTGGTTTTCAAATTTTTAATTGAGTGTGTATGAGATTGATGTGATTGATTATGTGAGAATGCCACATGTCTTGGATTAGGAAATGTTTGGATCCCATGTCTTGGAGGGTACATGATGTTTGGGTCACAACCTTGTGTTTGAAAAGGTATACCTTGTCTAGTATCAAAGGGTATTTGTCTGGTACCACTTGAAATTTTCATGGGTTGGTAAGAGACTTGTTGCCTTCTCACAATTGACATGATGACTATATGCAAAATGCAACTTAGGAGACATGCAAATGCAAAACTTTTAGGATTTTTAGGATTTTGAATGATTAAAATGCAACTATTATTTTGGGATTTTGAAAGGCTTTTGAAATGGTATGAAAATGCAACTTAGGATGTGAAAAATGTAACTTGATCTCATATTTTGAAGGTTTTTGAAAGCTTAGGTTATGCAACTTAGGATTTGGACTTATTTTGAAAATGAAAATTATGCAAACTATATTTTTGGAATTTTAGACTTTGACAAAATCTTTGGAAAATACAAATCTAAGGGTATAACCTTAGGAAATTGACAAGGGATATTGAATTAAAAATATCAAAAGGACAAATATGTTTGGACAAAAAGGGATTGGGTCAAATCCAACATGACAAAGGTGGAGTTTGAAAAAAGGACAATTTTTATAAAAGGGACTATAGGGACTAAGTCAAGATCTTGCTTTCAACAACATAAGGAGAGACTCTAAAATTTGGATTTTTGTGGGATTTTGCAAAATATTTGAAGGTTCTAAGTGAAAAATGCAATAGGACTTAAATGAAGATCAAAATAAGCAATATGATGGGGGTTATGAAAAGGTTTTGAAATTGGAAAATGCAAAATGAGGGGAGATAATCCAATGTATGCAAAGGTTGCAAAATGACTTTAATATGAAGATGCAAAAATGACTTTAATATGAAAATGCAAAAATGAGGATTAATCATGCAAAATAGATAACCTAGGATTGCAACAAGGCTCCAAAGCAAATGTTTTGAAATTTCATGTTTGGAAAAGTTTATGACAAGGTTTTGAAATTCTCTTGAATGTCTTGAAATGTTTTTGACAAGGCTTTGGAATGTTTTGGAAAGTTGTTATGAGTGATTTGAAAGTGTTTTTGAAAGTTTTTTGCAATGTTTGAGCACTCACATATGAAACATCAAGTAGAGTGGTTGTTGTAAAATTTTAAACAAACACACCACAACCTAGGATTGAAGGGCAATATCCACTGAATTCCCACTTGAACAAAGTTCAGCCATGCCTACTCAGGGCAAATAGATTAGAAGCTTGGAGTAATGGGCGCCCCCTTATAGTGCACTCACTTCTCAAGTACACCAAGCTTTAAATTCCAAGGGTCACGACTTCCCAAAGAACCTTTGTCTCTACCAAGAGCTATGAAAAGTGTGGGATGTCTTCACGGGCATGGGTGACCCCTTGCATCAGTGAATAGAAGGATTTTGGAAAACTAGATTATGGTGTTTAGTACGGGACATCCAATTCAATGGGTGGTGTGATAAAATCCCACATGAGGTCTCCTAGCCTTGAGAACTAAGGTTTTACGCACCACAATGGTACTTGAGAAGAGCTATCACCCAACCACACTATCAATTAGACTATTATTCACAATCGCACATTTATATAGTGGTTTAGATGGAGACCTGTCTTTGGCTTGTTATCGCTTGAAGTCATCTCTTGGCACATTCAAAGTGAACGCATTAGTCCAAGGCAAACCTCTCTAAAAGAATTGCATGAATTTCTCTTCACCCAAGATTCGTGAAGGTGAGGGGAGAGGATACGTCCATACAATTCTTAGGGGAATACAAATAGGAAGACACACCAAACACTTAAAAGAAAAAAGTTCATTTTGAACTTAGAAAGGAAATGTGATAGAAAGAACAATTTATGGTTATTTTCCTTCCCAATTAAAATTGCATGATAATTGTTGTTCATTAACCCATTAAGAAATGAAATATGATTAAAATATGACAATTTGTTGTTCTTTCCCTTCCTAATTAAAACTACATGAAAATTGTAGAGTTCTTTGATCCACCTAATTAGACTATCTGAAAATTATAATTCATTTACCCATCTAATTAGGCTATGTGCAATTTGTAGTCAATTTTAAAGACTAATTAAGCTATATGAAATTTTTTGTTCATTTTAAATGCCCAATAAAAAATTCTAATTTTTTTGTATGCCAAAAACAAGAAATCTTGCAAATATCACAAGTTAGACTCCCAAGTGCACAAGTCTTGATCTTTTACCTGCAAAACACATCAAAAATACCAAATCGAATTAGATTTTGCATGTTCACATCGGGCTCACCAAATGTAAGACAAGAAAAAGGTGTAGAAAGCATAAATGAGAGAACCAAAAATCTCATTAACAAAATATACAAATCAATCTAATCTACCATAAAATCCACTTGAAATATAAAAGAATTTAAACAACAAATCTCCCTTTCAAGTGTAGCTCCTATGTTGTCCTTTCTTCTCCATTGAAATGAACATTATGTACCTCTATGATATGACAAAATGCACAAAATATTGATAGAAAAATGATGATAATGAGAATACTAGGAGTGTGGTTAAACTAAAAATGAGAGAAATAATCTCAATTTATAGAATTTGCAAGAGAAATTACAAATTTAGAAATTAAGTGTGAAAAAAGGAAATTATCATAGATTATGGAAATTGGAAAATCTGAAAGAGAGAATTTGTCATTAATTATGACAACTTATGACAAATTGAACGCACAATTAGAAATTAGTGAGTTAAAAAAAGGAAATTTGTCATAAACTATGACAAATATGACAAAAGGGAAAAAGGGAAAATTGTCATAAACTATGACAATTTATGATAAAAGGGAGAATGAAAAATATCATAATGATGTAGGAGCATCCTAAGATTCTTGGCAATCCTGTATCAACCAAAAATATGTTAGTCTTTGAAGGTAGATTTATAGTTTTGATCTTGGTGGAGTACTTGCTCGGTTTGGGAGACTGGTTGTTCAGTTTTAGTGTTTACCAGTGTGCTCGGTCTCTGAAGAACGCTCGACAACTGAAGGCGTCAGTTCTCTAGTGCTTGGTGATAACTGTGTTGCTTGGTCATGCTTGGCGTGGTCGGTTTGCTGGTGCTCGGTTATTTCCCTGTTGCTTGGTGTTCTTGCTTACTGTCTTGATTATTTGGATAGATCGACTTGGCCGATTGGTGCATTTGATTTGGGTCGCACTCCTTGAGTTATGGATTGGCCATTGGATGTGTGGGGACCTAGATCTAGCATGTTGCATTCTTCTATGTATATCTGATGACCATTTGGGGCCATATTGGATGATTTTATTTTATTGTAAGGCTATGTGAGAGCCGACTGATGTTTTGGCATTTAATAATTGTTCGAAGGAGTTAATAATTTCATCAAGTTGATTTGTGGCTGGAAATCAATATTTAAGTAGATGTTTGGATAGTTGTTTAGGATTGGGGGGGGGGGGAATAGCAGAGTTAGTAGCTTGTGAGCTTAGGTACAGGAAGATTGCTTGGAAGCTATGAGTACAAGTTTAGATCTTTTCTGGGACTCCTACTAGTGTCATGTCATGTTGCAGAACTGGGCTAGTTGAGTGGTAAAGTTGTGGAAAGATTTGGATCCTGCGAGATCTTGTAGACTATTACTTGCATTGTAATTGGCCGTAATTGGGAAGGCCTTACAACCCAGCACATTGCATGTAATTAGTGAATTTATGAATAAAGAATCCAATTTTATATCAGATCTGGTGTTATTGTTGTTGAATTCTATTGTGTTTTGGTTTGGCTACAAGGTCAAATAGTCCTTAATTGGATCCTCCATCCTTGACTGCATCAAGTGGTATCAGAGCGAGAGTAGATCTTGTGGAAGCAAAGTTTGTTCTTGTTGGAGTTGAGTTGATCTTGTGTGTTTGCACCTAGATCTTGATTAAAAATGCCTCCAAGGAGAAATCATGAGATCTCAGAGGAAGAAGCAGCTGGAGAATTCAGTCTTGATGATTTTAGAGCTTTGCAGAAACAAGTGCAAGACCTGCAAGAGGAATTGAGAAAGAAGAACACTACCTTGAAAGAAGATAGTGATGATGAATCTAAGGAAGAAGATCATTTTGAAGAAGCTATAGAAGAAGCTAGAGATCATGAGGAAAGTAGAATCCTAAAAGCTATGTCTAAAATTGGGAAAAGATCTAAGATTGAAGTTTTTGCATTTGCTAGAAGCCTTAGACCAGAAGATTTGATTGATTGGATTAATGAGATGGATGAATACTTTGAGTATGAAGAAATAGAAGATCCTGATAGGGTTAGATTTGCAAAGACTAAACTGAAGGGTCATGCAAATATTTGGTGGAGAGAAGTTTAGTTGGAAAGAAGTAGGAGAGGAAAGGAAAAGATCACTAAATGGACAGAATGGTTGACAAGTTGAAGAAGCAATTCATTCCGGTGGATTATGATTTGGACATGTTTAAAAAGATGCAAGCCTTGAAGCAGACTAAAAAATTAGTGTAGGAGTACACTGAGGAGTTTTACATAATCCTGATTAGGACTGGTCATTCTGAAGCTAATAAAGAGAAGGTTGCTAGGTATATTTATGGTTTGAGACCTAGTATTCAAGAAGAGTTACTTATTGTTCAGATGACAACAATAGGAGATGCCTATCAGATGGCATTAAAGATTGAAGAGAATCTAAATAAGAAGTTTGAGGGAAGATAGAACAATAGGAACCGAGGTGGTAAGGCCGGTGAAACAATTGCTTAAGGTAATGTGAGAGAAAATCCTAAGCCTAATGTAGGATCTGGCAATAAGAATTTCAATACTGGACAGAGAGGAAGTTGAAAGAATGAGGTCACTGGTACTTGTTATCAATGTGGTGAAGCTGGTCATAGAAGTTTTCAATGTCCTAAGAAGAGAGTTGCACTGACTACTAAAGATGATATTGTGAATGTTGTAGAGAAAGGTGAGACTCTTATCACTAGGAGATTAGCTGCATGTGTCCAGGAACTAGTGCAAAGAAGAAATTTGTTCAGAACCAGATGTAAGTGCAAGGATAAGGTATGTAATGTTATAGTTGATGGTGGCAATTCTAAGAAATTTGTTTCAGAATAAATAGTTATTAAGTTGAATTTGGAAAGAAAGAAACATCCTAATCCTTATCAGATTAGTTGGATACAAGATGTGTCTAAGGTTAGGATTGAGTAACAATGTTTGGTTAATTTCAAGATTGGATCTTATCATGATGAGATAATGTGTGATATATTGCCTATGGATGCTTGTCACCTGTTACTCGATAGACCTTGGCAGTTTGACATAAATGTTTTGTTTGATGGTCATGCTAACACCTATGTGGTTAGGCATGAAGGATCAAGGCATAAGCTATTACCTTTACAAGAGACAGGGGCTAAGGGATGTGGAGTTATCATGTGTTGTCCTTATGACAAGCCTCAGGAGCAGAGGCTGGATGAACCTATTCCTACAAAGCCTAGTTCGAAAGAGAAGGAGAATGATTTATCTGAAGAGTTTGTTGAGATTAAGAGGCAGATGGTCTTTTTGACAGAGATAGTACAATAGATGATGACATTTGTGACACAAAGAGATATGGATGATGATGAGTTGATTGGTGATTTTGGAGAAGGTGGTATATACCGAGGTACTGATGTGGTTGGTAGTGGGAGATTTGGTCAAAATCAGTTGTTATCAGTTGCAGACATGAAAGATAAGAGAAATGACAAGCAGGAAAGTTTACTGCAAAGAATAGTAATGAAGTAAAAACAACTTGGAATGAAGGACAAGAGGAGATATGGGTTAAGAACAGATTTGGCATACCTGTTCTGATTCCCTTGAGACGTTCTTGATTTCCTTATGAGAAAATCTTCTTAACCTGGGGTGTCTGATGCAGGAGCATCCTAGGATTCTTGGCAATCCTGTATCAACCAAAAATATGTTAGTCTTTGAAGGTAGATTGATAGTTTTGATCTTAGTTGGTGGAGTACTTGCTTATTTTGGGAGACTGGTTGCTCGGTTTCAGTATTTATTGGGGTGCTCGGTCTCTAAAGAATGCTTGGCAACTGAAGGCATCAGTTCTCTGGTGCTCAGTGATAACTATGTTGCTCGGTCATGCTTGGCGTGGTCAGTTTGTTGGTGCTCGATTATTTCCTTATTGCTTGGTGTTCTTGCTTATCGACTTGATTATTTGGATAGATCAACTTGGCCGATTGGTGCATTTGATTTGGGTCATGCTCCTCGAGTTATGGATTGGCTATTCGACATGTGGGGACCTAGATCTGGCGTGTTGCATTCTTCTATGTGGATCTAATGACCGTTTGGGGCCATCTTGGATGATTTTATTTTATTGTAAGGCTATGTGAGAGCCGACTGATGTTTTGGCATTTAATAATTATTTGAAGGAGTTAATGATTTCATCAATCCGACTTGTGGCTGGAAATCAATATTTAAGTAGATGTTTGGGTAGTTGTTTAGGATCGCGCGAGGGGGGATAACAGAGTTAGTAGCTTGTGAGCTTAGGTATAGGAAGATTGCTTGGAAGTTGTGAGTACAAGTTTAGATCTTTCCTGGGACTCCTACCAGTGTCCTATCGTGTTGTAGACCTGGGCTAGCTGAGTGATAAAGTTGTGGAAAGAATTGGATCCTGCGAGATCTTGTAGACTGTTACTTTCATTATAATTGGCCATAACCAGGAAGGCCTTACAGCCCGACACATTGCATGTAATTGGTGAATTTATGAATAAAGAATCCAATTTTATATTAGATCTGGTGTTATTGTTGTTGAATTCCGTTGTGTTTTGGTTTGGCTGCAAGGTCAGAAAGTCCTTAATTGGATCCTCCATCCTTGACAACATCACATAAACTATGACAATTTATGACAAAAAGAAAAGGGAAGGTGGAGGCTAAAAAAGAGGAAGTGGAGGTTAGAAAAGTGGGTGAAGCAAAAATTAAGGGATAAAATCCCATTTGGAAAAAAGAGGGAATTATTGAATTTTGAAATTCATTTACTCCCACAAAATGGAAATTGGGATTTAAGAATTATGAAAATTCCATAAATCAATAATTAGCCAATTAATTAATGTCAAATTAATTAATTGTGAAACTTAGGGAAAAGGGGATAAATAAATGTAATTTATTTATCAAGGCTAAGACTTAGAGATCAATTATGGGTTATTTACCCCTAAAGAAGACAAATTAATTGATTTAACCAAATTGATGATTTTGATGAGGCAAATGATCAATTTTGATGATTTTGATAATGAATTGAATTGATTTCAAAAGTGATTGATTAGGTAAAAAATGAGGAAAAATCGAGGAGAAATATTTAAGTGAATTAGGGATGAAAATTAGACATTGAAGACATGTTAGAAAAAGGGGGCACATAGGCATTGACCATTTTTTAGTGTCTACAGAAGAATACTGAAATATGTGCATTGGTGAGTACATCTCACCCAAGTGTACCCCTAATGTCGACATGCATCGAGCGTCATTTAGCATTTATTTGGAGATGAGCTGCCCATTGATGGTACATCATGCATTTGTAATACGAGCCCACCCTGGGTTTACAAGAAGTTGTCGAGTTAATGTGTATTTAATGGAATGTATTTTGTGGGTTTGATTGCTTATTTTTATTTTTGGGTTTTATTTAGTATCATTTGTGTTGTTGGGGATTTTGGTTGTGTTGCGGGGTAGACGTATATTTTGCATTGTTGGTGTTCTTTGATGTTGTTTATGTTGGAGAGGATTTTGGTTGTGTCGTAGATAATTTTTCTCATGGCGAGGGCATGTAGTGGAGGCTTTGTGAGGTTTTTGTTGACTCTTTTAAATCTTGTCATTTCTTGCATTGTTTATTTGGGTTTTTATGCAAGGGAAATTTTGAAAGCAAAAGAGGCTTTATTTGTGTATACGAGTCTTTTTTCATGATTGTTGTTTCGGTTTTTTATGTGAGGGAAGGATCGAAAGAAAAAGAGGGTTTTTATAATTTTCCAAGCTTTGTGAGGTCTATGTTAGCTCTTTTGAAACTATCAATGCCATCGTTTGTGATTTGCATTTGTAATACGAGGCCAACTTATTATGAGTTAATGTGCATTCAATGAGATGCACTTGCTTCATTTATGTGGTTATGGTGGTTGTTTTGTGGGTTTCCCCACTTTTTGTTTTGTTTTTCTATTGCTTGTGTTGTAGAGAATTATGTTGGAGAGGATTTTGGGTCTATTGCAGAGAAGCGCACGAAGTGGAGGCTTTGTGAGGTTTTTGTTAGCTCTTTGGCATATCGTTGTTTCTTGCATTGTTCATTTGGGATTTTACATGAGAAAAAAAGTGAAAGGAAAAGAGGGCTTTTAAATTTGGCAATTTCTTCATATTTAGATGATATTTGTGAATACATATAAGTTTTTTCTATCTATAATACTAACAAATCTATCATTGCACTATTTGTGGGTGTACCATTCTGCATCTGTGGTTTGCATATGGATTTGTAAAAGTTTAGCAACTTGGTGAAGGGCACAAACGACAAATTTCACAAGGTTTTTGTTCATCCTTTTGTATGTGAGTTTTTGTTGTTTTTTCTATCATTTTGTGTAAATGTTTTGTGAAAAATAATAAGAAAATGAAAGGGAGTTTTTGGATCTTTGTATATAGTAATTATTTTCTCAACTCCTTTCCATTTTGTTGTTTCTTGCTTTGTTCTTAGCAAAACCAAGGAGAAGAAGACATGCATTAAAATGTAACAAACTATTCAATGTAGCAAGAAGTGTGCAGATACAAAAAGATTAAATTTTATGTGTTATATACCTCGAGTTTGATGGTACACAGAAGATGGCATATTTTGTGATATATTTGTGTTGCAAGCAATATGAGGGAACAAAAAGAATATCAAGTAATAATGGGACATACCTTAAATTGGTTATCATAGATAGGCTGTGAGATATTGTGAGATTTGTTTGTGCTAACAACCTTTATAAGCGGATGTTTGAAAAGACAATTACCTTCATTTGGAATGGATTACCACATGAACATTCAAGTTTAGTGAAAAAAGAAGTAAGTTGAATGACATCAATGTTTTGTGTACAACTTATTCTCCATTACTTTTCTTGTTGACATAAGGGTTATATTGTTGTGAGAATAAAGGAAGCTACATATTTCAAAGCATACAAAACAAAAAGTAAGATTTATTAGTTTGGATGCCATGAAGTAAAAGTTATTACCTGCGGGAAGGTTTTTTTTAGAGCAACTATTGTAAACATAAATGTTTGTAAGTGTTGATGTGTATTGTATTTCTTTGATTTAGGTAGTGTCCATAGCAAGAAGAACAACAATGCAATGCAAAAATAATATGTTTAGATATTAATATGTTGAAATGTGAATGGTTCTGAAGAGGAAAATAGGAAGATGAACATAAGCATTAAAACATAACAAAGTATTTTAAAGGAAGAAATATTTATAAATGAATAGAATATCAAGTTATATTAGCACATACCTTGAAATAGTTGTGAAAGGTAAGGTGTGAGAGATATGCTCTTCCATTTGTGTGGTCATTGTCATAAAGACATGATCTTTAAAGAAAACAACTCTCAAAATATATTAGCTTTTTAGTACATGTTGTTATTCCCGTGACTTTGTATGGAATAAATTTTGAGAGGCATTATGTTTTTTAAAGATCTTCTTTATGACATTGATATTGTTGGGAAATTGAAGTACATAGGTGAATAGGTGTGAAATGGATTCACCCCTATTTGATAGGATAATTGTGGGTGTATAAGATAATGTGATATGCAAGGGAGAATATAGGACCTATCCTTAATCCAAATTCCCAAAAGGAAAGATCCAAATGGATTAATCACAAAGAAGTGATCAATGCACAAATGAATCAAACAATGGAGAATATGAAGAAAGAAGGAAATCCTATAATCTACTATAAAAAGTATGTACTTGAAATCTAAAATGAATAGAGAGCAAATACTAACCTTAAAATAGGGCAAATTTGGAAAATGTTGATTTCTGATGTCTGTGCATAGTTTCGGGAAATTCCACAACCTACACTCTGGAATGGAAATGTCGAGACAGAGAAAACCCAGAAATTTTTTATCTCTTTGAGGTCAGGTCATCCTTGAAATAGATAGCAGGGCAAGGTCTTACCCCAGGATAGGATCCTGCCCCTCAGAGCTCTGACAAAAATTCTATTCGCGGATCTCATAAGTTCTCTGAAAAGGGTATCCAGATCTGAACTTCAATTCACTGTCTTGTACCTGTACCTCCAAGAAAAATGGTTTTTTTTTGTTTTGATGGGGGATTTGCCTTGGTCAAACCCCAATTTAGGAATTAACCTTGAAATTGAATTGAAATTGCAGTATGTATAAACAAAGTAAATGGAATAATTCATGTTGCTTATGTTGAAGTCCTTGTAGAGGATTCAAATCCTTGAATCCACAAGTAGGGATGCTCCAAATGAATGTAGAAGTATGTAGGATGTCTCAAATCAATGGCATTAGATCTTCAACACCAATCTTGAATGTATCTTTGCATAGGAAGAGGCTTGGATGAATGTGGAAGGATGAATCTTCAAGGGGGCTCCAAAGAGAATGAAACCTTCACTAGCTAACAATGGATCTCCTTGATGAATGATTGAATTCTTGAATGCTTGGCTTGAAGATGAATGAATGCTTGCTTGATTACGAATGCACTCACAAAACTTGATTTCTTGATCATGAAAGTGGATGGATGGAATGAGAGAGGAAGGCTTCCTTTTATAGTGATCTAGGGCACAATCCTCTAGAGGAGGCCGACATTGGAGAATTAAATCCCAATTAACCTTAACCCCTAGAAATGGACCCAAATTAAATGTAATTTAAGGATTTTCCATTCTAAAACCCGAAACAGCCGACCCGGAAGCAGGAAAATAAAACTTTCTGAAAGCCGACATCTCGAAACTTCCAGAATTTGAAAATTGAACCTGGGGTCAGGGATGAGGTAGTCTCTACCCTAGGTCAGGGATGAGGTCATCCTTGACCTACGTTAGGGACTAGGTCATCCTTGACCCTTCAGGTTGTCCTTGACCTAGAAAGTCAAGATCTTTAGATTCTCAGAGAAAGTTGCCAGAAATGAGGTTAGAAATAGAAAGAGAGAGATAAAATAGGGGGAAACAACTAGATCCATGCAAAGACCCAATCAAGGTGCTTGACATGACCCCATATCACTTACTCGGAGGGCTAAATGCTCTTATTATGGAAGTGCTTCCATTTTAATACGATACAATAGGTATCAATATATTCCATATATGACATGAATACTTTATGATTCTATATATTAAAGTCAGTACTCTACAAAGAGAAAGGCAGCTTAGTATTAAGATTGGTTGCAACCTTTTTAGAAAATATGGTGATTATGATGTCTGCCTATGCAGGAAAAGGAATAATGGAGATATATAGTTAATTAAACATGAGAAGATAATACCTGAAGCTACATTCAAGGTACCCAAATTTTGGGAGGTTTGGGTGTCTTTTAGGATGCTTATATACCCCTTAAATTTATGGGGTTGAGGGCGCTTAAATAATATGTATTTATGTATTTTGGTAACATCTTGTATATGGAAGATCCACTAGAAATTTTTCAGACATCCCACGAAAAGAAGACCACCAGTTTGTGTGGTCCTGATTTTTTTCTTTCTAGTGATTACATCATATAATCTCTTTAAACACTCTTTTTATTTCAACATTTTCCTCACATAAAATCTAAAAATAAAAATTTAATGGAGAAGTAGAGGTTCAAAATCCTTTGGAATAGAAACAATAAGGAAATGAAAGTAGCAGTGTGGAAAGAGAGGTAGAGGAACCCAAAAATTAATCGCCACAAGCATGGAAAATGAATGCCCCTCTTTGAGTTGACATGTGAAGCATGTTGATTCAATTGATATAAGGTCCTAATTCACTGATGGTCGATTTCGTTGTTCAATATAAGATGCAAATTTTGATGAAGTTTGATTAAATTTGTTGTCCTGATGGTTGATTTGATGATAGATAATCTGATATGGTACCTGGTTTGATCTGATTCGATGTTTAATGCCCCTTTCAATTGATAAGCAAAAATTTTTCTAATAAAAGATTACGCTCTGATTTGATGGTTGTGCCCTTGATTTGATGATACTAATGCCTTTCTTGATTATTTGAGTGTATGCCCCCTCGAAAATGAAATGAAATTTGATCGTTGTTTGAAAAAGTTGACGGTTTATGTCAGTTTGCGTTAATTAGGTTAATTTATAATGAATTTTGATTTCATTTTTTATATTGATTTTGTGTTCGTGTGATTAAAAATTCCCCTGATTTGGTAGATTTGGTGAAAAATTGGGTCCTCGGGCATTTTCTGGTCAAAGATGCCCTTTTTAGGTCAAAATGGCTTATATAAAGAGGTAAAAAGTCATTTTCATTATTTATTTTCACTTTCATAGTTGACTTTTCTCTCTAACTCTCTCTGAGCTGTTGACCATGGTGATCCCAATTAGAGAGCACAGATTCGAGTGTGGTCAATGATATCATCGGCCGCCGACCTATGGACCTTTGATAAGTGCCTGATCCTCTTAGTTTTTTATTTAATGCATTTATTTCCAAAAAAAATGATTTTTTCTTGCCAAAATCCTAGTTTTTTGCATTTTTTAATTAAAACAATGCTTTAAGCATTTCTTTAGCATGTTTACCTTTTTTTCAGTACTTCCGCACTTTAAAATAGCGCTTTTACATGTAGGATTTAGGTCTTGTTTCTCTTTCACATTTTACTTTAGCGCATTTAAAATGTCTTGCACTTTTGATGTTTTTAATAGCGTGTATGATATGTCTTTTAGCGCTTTTACAACCTTTTAGCACTTTTGCCTTAGAACATCATTTTTGAATTTTTAGATAGCGCTTTTAATATTTTTAGTTGCACTTTTGCATTTTAGCACTTTTAAGCATTAAAATAGCGCTTTTACCCTGATAGGAAAAATTTGCAAATGACTTAGTCAATTTTTTGAATTGTTCAGTATTGTTGATTAGTTGATTGGTGTAGGTAATAAACTTGATTTGGTAGCGAGTCATAGGATGTCAGTTTGAGTCAATTGTAGTTTGAATATTTGATTGTTAATCTAGATTTAGATGATGGGTGATGATAAATTTTCCGTCCTCTTTGAATAGAATCAAGAAAATTGATTGTGGTTTGATATTTTTAAATATTTTATTGACTTAGGATGATTCAAAAGATAACGGATTTCAAAACTGATGTGATTTAACTTGCTTTTTGTAGGCTGTGCTTAAGTCACTGGCTGTTCGAAGCTTATATCCTTTACCTTTTTTAGCATGATCGATGATCTGAGTGCCCCAGATCACCGACACATAGGTAGATGCTGTAATCACCCAAAAATGGTCATCTAGACTATTAGCCCCTTTCTAGCATTATTTGCTAAAATCATCAATTACTTATTCTTGATCAAATCCTAGTTCTATCATTTATTCGATTATTTTCTATGGGCTAACCATCTTATCCTAAAGTCTTTATTTAATCAAAAGGAATTTCCTCCCCTTTTAATAAATAAAAAGCCCCCCACTTTTCCTCTTATCCTAAGTTGCACAAATAAAGCATTTTATAAAAAGAAGAAAAGCACTTTTTGTCTCATATGGACACAAAAGTCAACTCTTATTTTCTTATTGGAGGATACTTGTGCACATGGATTGCTCCTCTTTGATGCTCCACCATTGATTAAATCTTTTGCCTCTTAATCTCCATGGTCCATTCCTTCTCATTTCTTATAAAAGGAGAGCTCTCTTCTTCATTCTAGATCCCCAACTTTTTATGCTAATGTTATGCTGCAGGTTTTCTAGGTCACTTTGGAGCTTTTGAAGATTTGGAGCATTCTTGGCTTTTGCATCTACATGTTATTCTAGTTTCATTTATCATGGCATTCATAGCTTCATATTTAGCTTAGTTTGCTTTGTGATTTAGATTAATTCATCTAGCTTAATTAGGAGGCTTTGTAATACTTGTACTTTCCTTTTCATAGCATAGCTTGTACTTTCATTTCCATAGCTTAGCTTGCATCTCTCATTTATAGCTTGCATATTCATCTTAATCTAGCTTGCATTTGCATTTCATTTTGATTCTTGGGGATATTGGCATTCTTTCCCTTGTCTTCATTTGAATCTCTCATTGTGTTGTTGACTAGCAAGGTCATTAGCTTAATAGCTCTAGCTGAGAACAAACTTAAAATAATCTTGCAACTCCATACATAGAGAGCTCTAGGTCACTTTCTAAGATTTCCTCTCCATGGATTCCCTTGGATATAATGACTTAGAGAAGTGCACTATTTAGTGTGTACAGATGCGGGCTGTCTTTCTTGCTTGTCCTACCTTGATTTTGAGTGAATTAAGGGTTGATCATAGCTATGGCAGAGAGATGGCACTCTGACCATAATACCTTCCACTTGCCAATGGGGGAGATGACGATCACTCCCAAGGATGTATACCGCATCCTTCATATCCCTACACAAGGAGAGTTGGTATTTTATGATTAGGTTTATGATGGCGCAGGGTGTTGGTGGTATTCCAAGATCCCATGATCAGTGATGACCATATTCAGTGGTCATAGTTTCATTCTTTTCCAATTTTGCCAATTGTTTTAGGTGCATTGATAGGAGGTTTCCTCGTGCCAGATCATCAAGGTCATGGATTTGCAGTTGGTTAGGGTCCTATTTTGGAGGACCTGATGGCTCAGCCTCATTGATTTGATTGGGGATCTTGCGTTCTAGTGAGCTCTATCATGAGTTGCATATAGTGGTATACAGGTGCTCTTCGACTTTATCTGTAGGAGCTATTTTGTTATAGTTATGGACATGGGAGCATCTCCTAGTGACGAGACCTATTGCAATGCATCACCGTGATCTAGGATGGTCATTTGCCTAGATGTATGAGGGCATGGTTGTGTAGGCCCACATGGGCAAGTTATTATTGGCATTGTGTTATCGATGACATGGATAAGGTCATTTGGTGACCATACCTAGGATGCGAGCCATGACCTGAGGATGCTACAAAGCTTCCATTTATGTGCTACCCATGATGGATGATAAGCTACACTCCTCACATTATTGAGAGTTTTTTCTTTCGGTGAGTACTATAACAACATGGTCGTACTCAGGGCATGCCGCAGGGTGTAGCCATGTATGCCCGTGTTCAAGCTGAGAGATCATTATGGGGGCTTGTGGTTAATTTTAGGATAGCTTGTCAGGAGGTACGTGACCTAGGTCACCTACCATGGGACATGAGGGAGCATGTGATTGATGTAGGTATGACTGATGAGTACACAGATTGGTTCGCTTGGAACCCTTTTATGAGATTTACAGATCCAGTTGAGAGGGTACCAGGCATTGATGAGGAGTCTGATGATGATGGTGGGGATGAGGATGGTGGTAGGGGTGGTAGGATATAGGCTCATCGAGGATGACCGAGTTGTTGAGTAGCTAGAGTAGGTAGAGTATTGATTCTAGTTATTACTGTTGCTCCCATTCCTCCTAGGGGTGGTGGTCAGGTGAGGGGTGTGGATAGAGTGTTGCACTAGGTTCCTATGGATCTTGTAGATAGATAGGGTCATCATAGGGTCAGATGTCAGAAGTAGGTGGATGCCCAGGAAGCACGAGCTCTGTTAGATCAAGCATAGGTTAGACCAACACAAGCTCCTCAGCAGGCTCCTCTATAGGTTATCTCGCCGATTATTCCATAGGCTCCTCCAGTATAGGCTCTTGCTTCTTCTTATATGCCATCTTATTCATCTTGTCCATCTTCTTATTCTTTCGTTCCATCTTTATCTGTTACATATTCTTATATGTCATCTTCTTCCATGCCTCCACCACAGACTCATTCTACATAGGCTCCTAGCTCAGAGGCTCTGGTGGCTGCATCAGATGTTCGAGCCTTACAGTCAGATGTGTCTGAGATTAGATAGTAGGTTAGCCAACTCAGTAGTATGATGCAGGCTTTTATGGCTGCTATGAGTTAGCATGGGCTACATGCTAGTTCAAGTCATCCTCCTGATATTGGTCTTGGTCCTGATGGTGGTGATTGTGCTGGTGGCTCAGCCAGTTGATTTGAGATGATACAAAATCTTTTATTCATTGATGTATATGATGATCTCATTTTTATTGAGACATTGGACTCTATTGTATTCTTTTGATTAGTTGATGTTCCCTTATGTGTTGATACTCATTGTTATTTTGATGGACTTTGATTTCCTGCTATTTCATTATGATGTCATAGATTTTGATACTTTGTTGATTTATGATGATGATACCATAGATGATTTTTAGTTTTGATAGATTTACTTTATGTGATGTCATCATGTGTTGGACCTCATTTTCCAGGTGTTTTACTATGATATGCATATATACATGGGTTCTATCTCCTATATGCTTTGTTTTATGCTTTTCAAAATGCAGTTTTATGATGGATGCACATGTTCTATTTATGCTTAAATGGTTGTCTTATGTATGACATAGAATAGGTGAATGGATGCAATATGAATTTATGATTCTTGTAATGATTAATGTTATGTTTTAATGAATAATGTGATGTAACGATGTTTACTGGATATATGGATGTATTTACTGGATATGAATGTAATGGATTTATGGTATGCAAATGTGATGTAAAATGTTATGGACCTATATGATGTAATGAATAATGATTAATGATCCTAAATGTTATATGTGATATAGATGAATGATGTTAATGAATATAATGCTATGATAATGCAATGATATATAATGATTTTGAATGAACTAAATGATATGCACCTAATGATGAATTTACGTCTATTTGAATGAAATGATTTAATGGATGCAATGAACATTAACTAATAAATGCAATGGTAAATGCACTTAATGTATTTAATGTGAATGATTTAAAGAATGCACACTAAATGAGATGAAACTTTTAAAATGGAATGCAACCTAATGTAATGATCTTAATGATTTTGATTTTTAATGATGAATGCAACCTAATGCACTTTATGTAAGATATAAATGATGAATGCAACTTAATGCAATTAATGTTTATGAAAATGATGTAAGCTATATGTAATGAACTTAGATTAAAATGAATGCAAACTAATGCAACGAATCTATTTGAACGATAGGTTGGAAAATCTTTAAATGAATGCAAGATAACATGAATCTAACAAATGCAAGTGAACTAATGGAATGCACCTTTGTTTTTGATTGTTTTTTATTTCCAACACACTCGATCACATATAGTTTTTGATGCTCATTTGATTTTTGATTTGACTAAACCCCGTTTCTCTTTTTCCTCTTGCAATTTAGTTTTTAGGCTAAGAAAGGAAAATACTTTAAATGCATTTAATCTAGGATGTATGTAACTAACTGTCACCATTCAAAAATTTGGAGCTTATATTCATCATTGAGCAGTTTTTGGAATCCTGATTTAGTACAACCATCACTAGTTCAACCATGATGATATGAATACTTCTTTCACCTCTTTCATTTCTTTCCCATCTCTTTCTGGTACGACTATCACTGATTGAAGTCAATCATGAGAGTGCGAATACCGATTTTGTCAGATTCTATGTTGCAAGTGGATTTTGGTATTATGATATTGAACATCAAAATATCCAAGGTATCCTTTTGCGTAAACAAACAAAAGTCTCAATTTCATGATATGTACAAGTCCTTGACAATTCTTTGATGATCACATCCTTAGACAAATAATACATGCTTTAAAACTTTAATCTTAAGACAATCATTTAGAAATCAATAAAATATCATGCTTTCATCATAGCTTGTCTAGTTTAAAAACTTTCATCGATTTGCTAGAAAGACATGATTTCATCAATCAAGTCAATACTTTAGAAAAAAATTTGCAATGTTTTTCAAATCCATATTTCAAGTATAGTTCCAACCATTTCATACTTTTAATCCTAATTAAGATAGGGTCGTGTAAGATATTGGATCAAATTTTGCATTTGGTTCAAGTTGGATTAGAGTTAGGATTTGATTGAGTGTTTCACTTACATTTTTAATGAATTGATTCGATGACTGATCAAAGTTTGCTTTTGATGAATCCTTCCTCCTTTAGAGTTGATTGCCCCCAATTTGATATGATTACGTTTATGGGACTTGGGACAATTTGTAGATTAGGTGACCAAAATATTTAGGTACTTGCAAATTCAACTATGGGGTTTTATTATGCAATATATAAAAATGCTGGCGAATGCAATATTTACAAGGATGATTGCTAGGTATGCGAATGACTTGGACTTTTAATGGCGCTTGTTTACCAAGTTTTCACTAATTGAATGGATCTTTTGTTAGGAATGAATGCTGAATATATCCTATGGGGGAGTATTCACAACCATTATGTAGTAGTTGTTGTTGCATTCATGACTATGATTGTCATTGATGTCAACACAGTTGATCTATTGAAGTTTAGCAGAGAAGCAGAGAGTGCTTGAGTTAGCACACATGGAATATTGAAGATCAAGCTATGCAGAGTTGAGGACTTACTCTATGATGTTGTATAAGATTATGGTTAAGAGCGCATACAAAAATTCATTTATTCATGATAATTATGTGTAATTTAGTGGAAGCAGTATTCAGGCAGTGTTCCTAAGTAGCGGTTTTTGGAAATCAGATGATATCTCCTAATTGGGATAGAATTTGAGCATGCAAAGTTGAAAAGATGATGAAGACATGATAATTATGACATGGACATGACAACAAGGTTAGAGGTCACACAAGTGAAGATTTATCTTAATTGGAAGCCGACAATTTTATGTAATTATGGAATTCTTATGTAATATGTGGAAGATTTTATTTTGTAATTTGTATGCCGAATCATTTGTAATTATTTGAGTGTGGTATAAAGTAAGGAATGTTTTCATTATTGTAATGTGTATTTGGAATGTAAGATTATGAAAGTGAATTGTGAAATTGTGCAGTACTTGTTGAAAGAGGATATGCAAAGTATAGAGATTTGGTATTGAGATCTAATGAAGCAGTTGGTGCCATTTGGCATAGTCAGAGGAGAAGTGTTAATTTGTTGAGATCAATAATCTTTTGATATTATTCTATTGATTAATACAGAGATTAGTTGGACAGTGTGTTTAGTGATCTTGCTATTGAAGCTATTTGGGCAGTGGGTCCTTCTGTCTTCCGTAACTCCTAACAGAGTTAGAATATTTTAGCAGGGATTCAAAGTTTCCTATTAGGGACTAATATGTGCTGAATGTATTTCATAAGACTCCTAACAGAGTCCATCCTCTCACAAGGAACTTTCATATTAGTGCATCTTTTGTGGGAATCGTTCCCACCGAGGTTTACTCTTTGATCAAGAGGTTCCCTAGTCAATATATCTTATGTTATTGTGTTGTTGTGTATGTATATCTTTCTATGGTTGTTGATCACATTGCTTACTTGGTTAAAATCTGTTAAAGGAGATAAAAGTTGTATTTATCTGATAACTGATTCACCCCCCTTGCAGTTATCTTGGTGGACTTTACTTTCTAACAATTGGTATCAGAGCAATAGGTCCTTGAAGGAAAAGTTTTACAACTTAAGGAGATCCATGGCGAGTCATTTTAGGAAAGAAAGCCCTAAGTTTGATGGAGTAAATTTTGAGAGTTGGAAAGAAAAGATGAAGACACACCTACTTTGTTTAGGACCAGGATATTGGTTAATCATAATAAACTAGAAGACTATCATTGATGTAGACAAGATTGAAGAATGTACTACTAAAGAAAGAGATCTATTCATGTGTAACATACTTTCTAGAGAAGCACTTTTGTCATCCCTTCCAAAAAATGAGTACAATCAGGTAAAATATCTAAAAACATCTCATGAAATTTGGTTAGCTTTACAATCTACTTTTGAAGGTGATGAACATGCAAAGAAAGTTAGATTACATAACTGGATATGTGTATTTGAAGATATAAGAATGATGGAAGATGAATCTATTAGAAGCTATATTGGTAGAATGTCAGAAATTGTTGCAGGTATAAAATCTTGTGAAGGAATCAAGATAGAGAATGAAGTGATATGAAAAATTATGAGGACATTGACTTTTGCGTTTAAGCAAACAATGCAAATGATTGAAGAAGTTATACCTTGTACCGAGAACTTCACTAGAGAAACCCTTCTTGGAAGATTAGAAGCAACATAAATGAACTTGAGGCAATCAAGAGATTTACCTAAAATGGAGACCGCATTCAACGCACTTAGTATTCACCCTACTTTGTCAAGAAGCATTAGTGTGAGTGGAGATTATGCTAGTAGTAGCAGAACTAGGAATGAAGAAGACAAGAATATTGAAGAAGGTATTGCCTTGTGAAAAGAGAACCAGATGGTAAGAAAATATTTAAATGTTGGACTTGTCAAGAAGATGGTAATTTTGCATCTAAATGTCCTAAGAGAGTAAAGAAGTATAGAAAGAACTTTAAGTCTAGAAGATATAAAGAATGTTATTATTCTAATGATGAAGAATTTGAAGCTAGTATGTAGAAATCTCTAAGTGAAAGTGATAATGAGAATGATGATATAGGATTTGTAGCAATAAAAGAAGAAAATCCTGAAACAAAAGTTAAGGAAGAAAAAGATTTAGTTTCTCAAGTAGAAAAGAAAGATGATTGGATTATAGACAATGGTTGTTCACATCATATGACTAGAGATGAAGAAATTCATAAAGTTTAACAATTATGATGAAGGAGTTGTTACAGTTGGAAACAATGCACCTTGTTTGATAAAAGGTATAGGATCTATTACTTTTGATGGAAAGACTAATACTGATGATGTTTACTTTGTGGATGGATTGAAACATAATCTTTTGAGTGTTGGACAACTAGTTGATAAGGGATATCAAGTTTGGTTTACTAAGAAAATTTGTGTAATCAAAGACAAGGATGGTAATTTGATTGGTACTGGATCAAGAACCAGAGGTAATGTATTTCAGTTGAATCCTACTGAGATGACATGCTTAATTACTAAGATTGATGATAGTTGGTTATGGCACAGAAGATTTTGTCATATAAACTTTGATAATATTGTGAAAGTAAGTACTACACTTTCAGTAAGAGATTTGGCTAAGATTATGAAACCTACTAACATGATTTGCAAGGAATGTGTGATGGCTAAGTAGAAGAGAAGCTCATTTACCAACAAGAAGTTCACAATAGCAGAGAAGTTGGAAATTGTTCATACATATCTGAGTGGTCCCACAAGGACTAGAGGATTCTATGGAGAAAGGTATTTTATGATTATTGTTGATGATTTTACCAGAATTATGTGGATTGCATTTCTTAAATAAAAGTTTGAAGCATTTGATAAGTTTAAAATTATTAAGAAAAAAGTTGAGAATGAATCTGGAATGAAGATTAAATGTTTGAGATCAGATAGAGGTGGAGAATTTACTTCAAAAGAATTTAATATTTTTTGTGAAGTGAATGGTATTAAGAGACAGTTTTCAGCCCCTAGGACACCTGAGCAAAATGGTATTGTAGAAAGAAGAAACATGTCAGTGACTGAAGTAGCAAGAGCCATGTTATTTGAAAATGATTTGGTGAAGATATGCTGGAGAGAAGCAATGAACACAATAGTGTATACAATGAACAAGGTACAAATCAGAGTAGATACAAACAAGACACCCTATGAACTATGGTTTGGACATGCACCATCAGTTAAGTATTTTAGAATTTTTGGAAGAAAATGTTATATTAAGAGAGATGATGACATTGGAAAGTTTGACCCTAGAAGTGATGAAGGTATATTTCTTGGATATTCATTAAAGAGAAAAGCTTATAGATGTTATAATAAAAGAACTAAGACTATTGTTGAGAGCACAAATGTTAAAGTTGATGAAAAGTTCAAAATTTAGGAAAGAATGCTTGATTATGAATCAGATGAAGGAACTCATCCTAGAACTAATCTAGAGAATGCATAATTATTCTATGAAACTGATAATGATTTTCTAAATGAAAGCTACATTGAATAAATCATTGAGGAACCTACAGCTGAAACAAGAACTGAGACAGTGACACCTAATAGGAACCTATCAAGAAATCATCCTATTGACCAGATTATTGGAAGTATAGACAGAGGAGTCTTGACATGAAATAAGGTACAAGAACAGTTGTGTTTAATTTCTCAAATTGAACCTAAATCTACTAGTGAAGCCTGTGAAGATGAACATTGGATTAAAGCTATGAAGGAAGAACTAGATCAAATTGAAAAGAATAAAACTTGGGAATTGGTCCCTAGACCTAAAGATAAGAATGTTATAGGAACTAAATGGGTATTCAGGAACAAGAAGAATGAACAAGGAGAAGCTGTAAGAAATAAAGAAAGATTGGTATGTAAAGGATACTCACAACAAGAAGGAATTGACTATGAAGAAAATTTTGCACCTGTTGCAAGAATTGAAGCAGTAAGAATGTTTTCGGCTTATGCAGCTTATAAGAAATTCAAATTGTATCAGATAGATGTGAAGTCAGCATTTCTGAATAAAGAGTTAGAAGAAGTTTACATTGAGAAGCCTGAAGGTTTTCCTTTAACTAATGAAAGAGATATGGTATGTAAATTGAAGAAAGCTTTATGTGGATTGAAACAAGCACCTAGAACTTGGTATGCAAGACTTGATAAAATTAGGATTTACTGAAGGAACAACAGACAACAACTTGTACACAAAATAAATTGAAAGTGGTTTGTTGGTTGTAGTTATCTTTGTTGATGATATTATCTTTGGAGGAGAAGATGAAGCCAATGATAAATTTGCAGATGAAATGAAGACTGAATTTGAAATGAGTATGATTGGTGAGATGAAATATTTTTTAGGATTGTAGATAACACAAAATAGTGATGATATCTTCATAAGTCAGACAAAGTACTTGAATGGCTTGTTGAAGAGATTTGGAATGGATAATTGTAAACCAGTTGGAACACCTATGGTAACCAGAAAAAATTTATCTAGCACAGATGAGACTCTTGCAGTTGAACAGAAGAATTACAGATCTATGATTGGAGAATTGTAATATTTAACTCATACAAGACCTGATATATCACATGCAGTTGGAATTGTAGCAAGATTTCAAGTTGATATCAGAGAATCACATTATGCAATAGTACAAAGGATACTGAGGTACTTAAGAGGCATAATTGAATATGGATTGTGGTATGAAAAATCTGATGACTTTACCCTATGTGCATATATAGATGCAGATTGGGGAGGTAGTGTTGATGAAAAAAAGAGCACAAGTGGTGGAGTATTTTTCCTTGGAGGAAGATTAGTTTCTTGGCTAATCAAGAAGTAGAACTATATTTCACAGAGTACAACAGAAGCAGAATATGTGGCAGTAGCAAACAATTGTAATTAGATAATTTGGATGAAACAAATGCTGAAGGATATTGGAATAAAATTTGTTGAGCCTGTTGTTATACATTGTGATAACACCAATACAGTTAGTATGTCTAAGAATCATGTACTACATTCTAAGACAAAGCATATAGAGATAAAGTATCACGTAGTGAGAGAGAAAGTGGCAGAAAAAGAAGTCAGATTGGAATATATAAGCACAAAAGAGCAGATTGCAGATATATTTACAAAACCTTTGCCTAAGGATACATTTGTGTATTTGAGAGGTATGCTTGGGGTTATGACCCAAGCTACTTTTGAGAAGTGATGTAGATGGTTTCATCCATCCAGTGATAGATGAGCCTTATCTTTCTTTTGGACTAGATGTTGGTACTTCCTCTATGGGGGAGTATGTGTATTTGAGCTGAGTCATGAGGACTCTAGTGAATGTATTTTCTAAAAAGTGTCCTTTGACATTGAAGTTGTTGTTGACATAGTGATGAAACATCTATCATTGATGTTAATGGAGGAGAAGGATACATGAAAAAACTATATATTGAAGAGAATTTGAGGGAGCAGGTTACAAGCAATATAAAAAGGAAATCTAAAAAGAGATGAACATGAAAACGAAGCAAGATTTGATTGATGAAGAGAATTTGAATCATTTCAGAGCAATAGTGTTGCAGTGGTTGGTATTCATGGAACTTGGATGTTTTTTCATCTATGTGTAATTCAGTGGAAGCATTATTCAGATAGTGTTCCTGAGTAGCGGTTTTTGGAAATCAGATGATATTTCCTAATCAGGATAGAATCTGAGCGTGCAGAGTTGAATAGATGATGAAGACATAATAATTGTGATGTGGACATGATAGAAAGGTCAAAGGTCACATGAGTGAAGAGTTATCTTAATTGGAAGCCGACAAATTTATGTAATTATGGAATTCTTATGTAATGCGTGGAAGATTTTATTTTGTAATTTGTATGTTGACTCATTTGTAATTATTTGAGTGTGGTATAAAGGAAGGAATGTTTTCATTATTGTAATGTGTATTTGGAATGTAAAATTGTGAAAGTGAATTGTGGAATTGTGCAATACTTGTTGAAAGAGGATATGCTAAGTATAGAGATCTGGTATTGAGATCTGATGAAGCAGTTGGTAAGGTTTGGCATAGTCAGAGAAGTGTTAAGTTGTTGAGATCGGTAATCTTTTGATATTATTCTGTTGAGTAATACAAAGATCAGTTGGATAGTGTGTTCAGTGATCTTTCCATTGAAGTTGTTTAGGCAGTGGGTCCTTCTATTTTCCATAACTCCTAACAGATTTAGAATCTTTTAGCAGGGATTCAAAGTCTCCTAGCAAGGACTAATATGTACTGAATGTATTTCATAAGACTCCTAATAGAGTCCATCCTCTCACAAGGAACTTAAATATTAGTGCATCTTTTGTGGGCATCATTCCCACTGGGGTTTACTCTTTGTTCAAGAGGCTCCCTAGTCAACATATCTTGTGTTATTGTATTATTGTGCTGTTGTGTATGTATATCTTTCTATGGTTGTTGATCACATTGCTTACTTGGTTAAAATCTGTTAAAGGAGATAAAAGTTGTATTTATCTGATAACTGATTCACCCCCCCCTCTCCGTTATCTTGGTGGACTTTACTTTCTAACATCTTTCTCTCTTTTTCTATTTTTAAAGCTTTTTACTCTTTTTGCTACCAAGGTGCCTATTTGCTAGGTTTTCACCAAGACACTTTTTCTCTTTTTCTCTTCTTTTTTTTGTATTTTCTCTTTTTTCAATTTTTTTCTTTTCATATCATCAAGGCACCTATTTTCTAGGTTTTCACCAAGACAACATCTTTTTGAAGATCATATCTGAATATTTTTGGCTTTCTTCATGCTCAATTTTCCACTATTTTTGATCTTTTCTGCATTTCTGATTTGTTTGCCTTTTTTTTCTTTTTAATATTTTTGGTATTTCTCAGGATCTCTTTTGACTAGATATATAATAAATAGGATGCTTTCCATCTAATTTTATGATACTCTTTTTCTTTATCCTCTTTCATCTACTTCATGTGTAGAACCTTTTTAGATGGATGCTATTGATAGGTTCTTGTAACTCTTCTCCATCACAATCATCTAATTTATAGGTGCCTGTCCCAAAAGATGAAGTCATCACAAAAGGTCCTAATGATTTTGCTTCCCATTTCCCTTTCTTTTCTCTTTTTTCTTGATTCTTGGGATTTTCTCGCAAAACTAAGTCACCTATTTGGAATGTTCTTGACTTGATATGCTTGTTATAAGTCCTTGACATTATGTTTTGATATACTTTTAAGTGATCAAATACTTGTTGTTGTTTCTCATCTAGCAGTTCTAGTTCATGCAACCTAGCAACTCTATAGTCTTCTTCACTTATCAAACCATGTAGAGATACTCTTAAAGATGGAAGTTCTACCTCCAAAGGTAAAACTACTTCTGTTCCAAAGACTAAGGAGAATGGTGTATCTCCTGTTGGCATTCTAATACTTGTCAAATAAGCCCATAAGGTCAAGTTTATTTTTATATGCCAAACTCTACCTGAATTATCCACAGTTCTCTTCAATATCTTTAAGATGTTTTTATTCGTTGCTTCGTCTTGTCCATTACCTTGGGGGTAATATATTGAAGATGAGTGATGTATCATGTGGAATTTTGTACATAGCTCTTTCAAATCCTTTTTTTTGAAATGTTTGGCATTGTCAGTTATGATGACATGTGGGACACCATATCTACATATTATATGGTTAAGAATAAACAAGGATATCTACTTTCCTATGGCAACTGATAAGGGTACAACTTCCACCCATTTGTTAAAGTACTCTGTTGCAATGATAATGAATTTATGACCATTTGAAGATGGTGGATAAATCATTCTTATTAAGTCTAGACCCCATTGATAAAATAGCCAAGGTGTCAGAATAGGATGAAGCTCTTATGTTGGTACATGTATCAAGTTCCCATGATATTGGCACTTTTGACAAGTTTTAGCAAAGTGACTAGTGTCTTTTTCCATGGTAGGCCAAAAATATCCCATCCTAAGAAGTTTCTTAGCTAGGGTTAAACCATTCAAATGTGACCCACAAATCCCCTCATAAATTTCTCGTAACGCTATATTTGATTCCTCTCTCTAGACATCTAAGAAGAATTCCATCTAGACTCTTACGATACAACGTGTCAGATATTAAGGTATAATGAGCATCTTGTCGGATAAAGCTTTTCTTTTGGTTCCTGGTTTGGTCTACGAGTAGGATTTGGTCTTTTAAGTAAGTGTAAATTTCTCCATACCAAGGTGATTCATGTCCACTTAGAAAAAAAATGGTATGATGATGGGTAGGGTCAAATGTGGGTTGCTCAACTTCTTCTACTAGGAATTCATATCTGGCGCTTTGATCTGGTATTTGGAGAAGTGATGCCAAAGTAGCCATTACATCTGGTGCTTTATTCTTCTCTCTTGGTACTTGCTCAAATGTGATGAGAGTGAAGTATTTCTTGAGATTCTCAACCATATTTTTATAACGTATCATCTTGTCATCTTTCATTTGATATTCATCATTAATTTGATTGATAAATAATTGTGAATCTCCATGAACTTGTAGTTTTGTCACTTTCCATTCTAATGCCAGTTTTATGCCAATGACCAATGCTTCATACTTAGCTATGTTATTTGTGCATGGGAATAAAAATTTGTATGATTTTGGAATTTTAGATCCTTGAGGAGTAATCAAAAGTATACTTGCTCCTGATCCATGTTGTGTGTAGGAACCATCAAAATATAATTGCCATTTTTTTTGCTTCAACATTCACACTTTCAGAATCTGGAAATTCCACTTGGATGGTCATCTTGTAATGGTGATTCTACTAATTGATCAACTATGAATTGGCCCTTGATTTATGATCCACATATTCTTTGTTGAATTCACTTAGCACCATGACTCATTTGGCTAGTCTCCCATTCAATGTTGTTTTGCTAAGAAGATATTTCAAGGGATCAATCTTTGCAATGAGTCGAATCTTGTGGGATAACATATAGTGGCACAATTTTTGGGAAGAAAAAACTACGTCCAAACATGCTCTTTTGATGAAGGTGTAGTTCAAATCATATTTTACCAAAGTCCCGCTGATGTAGTATATGGCCTTTTCTTTTCTTGATTCATCCTGTTGTGCCAAGAGTGCCCCTAATGAATGTTTGGTCGCTGAAATGTATAGAATTAATGGCTTGCCTCTTATAGGTGGCATCAAAGTTGGAGGGTTCATTAGACATTTCTTTAACAAGTTGAAAGATTCTTCACATTTCTCATCCCATTTGAAAACTATGTCCTTATGAAGGAGTTGAGTGAAATTATGGTACTAAACTGCTAATTGAGATATGAACCTTCGAATAGATTGGATCCTGCCTTGAAGAGATATCATCTGACTTGTATTTCTAGGTGCTTCCATTTCCATGATGGATTTGACTTTAGCTGGGTCTACCTCTATTCCTTTTTTTGAAACAATGTACCCTAGTAGCTTTCCTGATTGAACACCAAATGCACACTTCTTTGGATTTAACCTTACTTTAAATTGCTCTAATCTTTCAAAAAATTTCTCTAAAATGGGCAGACGTTCTTCTCTTGAGTGAGATTTAGCAAGTATATCATCTACATAGTCCTCCATGAACTTATGCATCATGTCATGGAATATGGTTGTCATGGCTCTTTGATAGGTTGCTTCGGCGTTCTTTAGACCAAAAGGCATAACATTCCAATAGAATGTCCCCCATGCACATGTAAATGCTATTTTGTCTTGATCTTTGGGTGTTATCTTTATTTTCTTATATCCACTAAACCCATCCATAAGTGAGAACATTGAATGTCCTATTGTCAGATCCATGATGACGTCTATGCTTGGTAATGGAAAATCATCTTTAGGACATGCAAGATTGAGATCCCTAAAGTCTGTGCAAATTCTGATGGACTTGTCTACTTTTGAAACTAGCACAATGTTTGAAATCCATTGGGCATAATCAATGGCTCTTATAAACCCAACTTTCAACAATTTTTCTAACTCCACTTTTACAAGTAAAGCTATGTGAGGATGCATCTTTCTTAGTTTTTGCTTTATTGGTCTTACTCCTTTTATGTTCAAATGATGCATAATTAAATTTGGATCCAATCCTAGCATATCATGATATGACCATGCAAAATTGATTTGTTTTTCCTTGAAGAATTGGATGGAGTCTTTTATTTCCTCACTAGATAGAGATGCTTCTAAGTGTATTTCTGATTTTGATCCAATATTTACTTTCTCTGTTGGTTTGATCAAGATAGGAGATCTTTCTTCATATTTCTTGGGTAAAGTATCCAAAATCCCTTCCTTAAGTGCCTCAATTGGGTTTTAACTTTTGGAATCATTCTTTATTTCTTTCTCTTTTTGATCTAATGCTACCACAATGTGGTTTTCAACATTAGATTCTTTCCATTTTTTATTTTTTTTTCATTTTTAATTGAATTGAGAGTTTGGATAATTTCCTTTGTCACTCCTTCCTGATATTTCATGGTAGAAGAAGGTTCAATCACATTGAGATATTGGGACACCAAGTTATCATTAAAAAATGTAGGGAGTATGGTAGGTTCAATGGAATCCCATTCGATTAATTTCGGATAGATAAGGGTCATAGGATCAATGCTTTGGTTTAGTTCAATGGGGTTTAAGGATAGGACTTCATTTGAAGGTTCAAACATTGTATCACTTAAATCTATAATATGTGCCTCTTCGAGATGTTCTAGAGAACTAGGGTCAAAATCTTCCTCACTAGAATCCTCTAAGGTTTTTGTTGGGTAAAAATCTTGTGGATTAAACCTAGGGTTTGATTCTTCCATAGTAGCTCTCCATGATGGTATGTAGGGTTCTCCTACCCATTGATTTATTTCAATCACTTTAATTGGAACATTATCTAAGACCACTTGACTAGAACTTGAGGCTTGATTCTGATTTGATTCTGAAATTGATTCTTTTTCCTTGCTAGGAGAGTAGGTGTGAATGACATCAACTTCCTTATATTGACATGAATCACTTGATAGAGAGTCACATTCCCAATTGTTGGAATCCTCATCAATTTGAGAACCTAATTGTAAAATTAGGTCATAAACTTTAGGATAGTTCTTTTGATTGTACCCTTGTTCTAGGTACCCTAATCCAGTCTTTTCTTGGCTATCTCTCCATGTCATTTTGATGGGTTCAATGAATCCTTTGTTTCTTGTTCCTAAAGGTCCTTGTCCTTTGTATCCCATTTTGTGCATGATTTGAAATCCTTTCCCATATTGATGTGTGGGAATGCTTACATTTTGGATGCGCTTCTCATGGGTACGTGATTCATCATCCTTATATAGCCAATTTAGGATTTCATTGTCTTCTTCCTCCGTGAATGAAGATGTATTCGCCCTCACAAAGTGATCATTGTATTTATGAGGTAGATTGGATGGATTTCTATATGATTTTGGAGATAAGGGTAGGTCCATCATGGATAAGGAGTATTCACCTACTCCTTTTTGTTTGATTTGACATTGCTTTTCAAATTTTTTCATCATATGGTCCATCTTTTGGTAATGAGCATATTTGGATGGATTTAGCTTTGTCTTCTTTCTGCTTCTCAAGAGAACTTTCCTCACTAACCTTTTCTTTTCCTTTTGTCGATGTAGCTAGGTTAGTAGGACTTTGGATGTTTTCAACAACAACTTCTTTTTCTTTTCCCTTCAAAGATGGAAGAGCTTTTGAACTTTGACCTTGCTCTATTCTTTGAGGAATAGACCCTTCTGCATTATACGGGACTAAGGAATCATTGATAGGCTTCATGTCATTACAATATTGAAAGGGGTTTGAGTCCCCGCTTACCATGATTTCTTGTCCTATATAGGGGAATTTGAGACATTGGTGGTAAGTCGAAGGCACAGACTGCATTTCATGAATCCACGGTTTCCCTAGTAATATATTGTAAGTCAACTTTAGGTCTAGGACTTGGAAAATGGTTTCTTTTTGCATTGGACCAACTTTGATAGGAAGTATTACGACACCCTTAGAAGCTCTCTCTTCATCATTGTAGGCTTTTATACTTATCTTTTTCTTTGGGTCAATAGCCTCCTCATAAAATCCTAAGGCTTTTACCAAGTTTAGGGTACAAATATTCAAGCCGACCCCTCCATCAATAAGAACTCTTTTTACCCTATGCTTGTGAATTAGAACCTCTATATGCAAAGGAAAGTTTTGTGGGTGGTTTAATGACATTTCATCTTGCTCTGAGAAGGATAGGAAATGAGGTGCAACAAAATTCCCTACCATGTTTTGAAATTTGTCTGCCTCTAGATTTAGAGGCACATTAGTTTCTACCAAGGCTTTTTCTAGAATCTCCTTGTGAGTTGGTGAAAGCTTGAGAAATTCTAAAATAGAGATCTGAGTAGGGGTTCATTGTAATTGGTCTACCAAATTATATTGTTTTGATGATGAAGATGAGGTTTGATTTGGTAGAACAATTCTTGGGGTATTTCTAGGTAGAGTAATTTTTGATGCTTGCCCCCTAGTTACAACATTAGATGTTGCTTCCCTTGGCTTCTCTTTTACCACGATAAAATTTATGGTATTTCCATAACTATCTAAAGTATTAATGATGTTATCATAGGTATGAGCAAAATTGACTTTCTCATTACCTCTTTTATTATTTTTATTGTTGTTTGATGACTCACGCTTTTTGTGGTTTAGGAAAGGATTTTTGAAAGCCGTATGATCTTCATTATTTTAGGGTCCTTCAACCTTTATTGTCCCATCATTAATTAGGTCTTGCACAAGGTATTTCAATTTCATGCATTCATTAGTTTTATGACCCTTATTACGATGATACTCATAATGATGAGAATCATTCCACCAATTCGGCTTAATTTGGGGTTCATGTGGCCTTAACTCGGGTAGTGTAATAATTTTGTTGGCCACCAAAGTCCTTAACGCATTTTCCAATGGTTCACCTAAGAAGGTGAATTTTCTCTTTTGATAAGTGGAAAAAAAAGGCTTAGGCTTGTTGCCATTAGCGTTATTGAAGGGATTATTGTTACCATTGTTGTTGTTATTGTTGGAATTGGTGTTATTGAAAGGAGATTTATTTGTTTGATTCACATTGTATGTCAAATTGGCTCCACTTGATAAATTAAAGGGGGTAGCCTTTAAGTTGTGGGCCTCCACAACTCCATCATTCACAAGGTTTTTGTTATTGTTATTTAACCATAGTTTAGGTTTACCATTGTGATTGTTGGCTCCTTTATTGTTGGTATAATTAGACACATAATGATTATTATTAGTGTTGGTATAGGGTTTATTGTCTTTGAACAATTTGATCTCTCCCCTCTTAACCAACACATCTTCAATTTTGATCCCATTCTCAATAAGTTTTTTGAATGTAGGGGGACATTGAAGTTGGAGCCTATAGTTCATCTCCGCATTTAAGTTGTTCATAAATATTTTCATTTTCTCCTTTTCAGGGATACTTCATGGGTATCTTGCAAAAACTATCCTCCACCTTTGAAGGAACCCTAGGAAAGATTCACCATCCTTTTTCTTTGTATCACATAATTTGAGCATGGTAATCTCATGTTCGATGTTGTAAGAATAATGGGTTACAAATTTGGAGGCTAATTCCTCGAATGTCTTTATCCCTTGCGAAAGTTTGGAGAACCATTCCATGGCTTGCCCTCCTAAAATTCTTGGAAAAAGTCTCATTAGGTATGTGGTGTTATGCATAAATTCATACTTAGAGCACAAAACTCTCTAAGGTGATCCCATGGGTCTGATTTACCCATGTATTTATTGTACTTAGGAAAGACTGTATTGATAGGAAAAGGTGCCATAACTAAGCTTTTATAAAAAGGGAATGGGCACAAGGCCTCGATAGAGAATGGCTTAGGTTCAACGACCTTTTTCATTGAGTCAATCTGTGCTTGGAATATTTTCAATTATTGAGTCATAGCATTCATCAGGTTTTCATCTTCTTTGTTTTTCTTAAGTTGATCCACAACATAATCATGTGGAAGCTTTACCCTTGCTTGGGCTAGAGTTAGGAAAAACTTCTCCCTATCCCTATCTATTAGTTTATCCATGAATTAAAGAAAATCATTATCTTTAGCTGCTCAATTAGCCCTTTCTTCAAGTGTTTCTTTAGGCTCTTGGTTAGCGTTATTGATATTGTCATTGTTTCCTCCATGATGGTAATCGTGAAACGTGGAGTTTCTATCCATTGATTCAAGTCTCTTTTCAAATAGATTTGGGAGACTATCCCCTTGGTCGTGATTATTGAAAGGACTTTGATATTCAAATTCAGGGACCTCTTTGGCAATGCAAGTGCCATCTTCTTGTAAAGATAGTTTAAGTCTATGAGAGCGTGTAGAAACTGACATCCATCAAGGTTTGATTTTGAATCATTTTCCCCAATTTGGTAATTGTTTGTTTTTATGAAGATAAAACATATAAGATGAATTTTCAAATGGATGTCTCTTACTTTTTCTATGTATTTTTAAAACAAAACAACCACACATACACTTGTTCTTTTTAACCCTCTACACAAAAAGTGTTTGAATTTGTAAGGACGTTATCATGGGTTTTTGCACAAAAAGATACTTCAAGCAATCTACCTAGCTCACAATTTGGTTCGTAAACATGGCTCTATAAGGTAGTCTTTGCTAAGTTAACAAGGTATTTAATCAATATTCCATTCAAAATGGATATTAAACTTTCATCCTCCAAGTATATTAAGAGGCTTCCCACCACTGGTATGTCTGAGTTTTGCGCAATCCTGAAGGACTACTTGAGGAAGTTCAAAAATTTAACACCCTTTTGTCACACACCCCATTAAGGATGCATGCATTTTGTTTTATAGTGGGTTAGATGATTGCGGCAAAGGAAATTGTATCCCACTTTGGGCTGTCCCTCTCACCGGCCTCGTTAAGGCAAATCTCAGGAGGCGAGCCCACTATAGATCTAGCATGTTCATTTGAAAGCAATAAAGTGGAATAAAGAGATAGGTTTTGGGAGTTTGATTCACCAAAAGGTGAAGAGAATATCCCTATCTATTTATCAATTCCCAAACACTTTTAACAAGGTTCAATTACCAAACCCACTAACTAATGGGAATCAAGTATTTCTACTCTTTTCCACAAACAAGGGGTTGTTCAAATTTAGTGTTTGATTTACTTAGCCTTTCTTTTAATCAAGGAGTTTGACACTTTTGGCATTTTGATTCACTTAGAAAGTGAAGATCATAGGCCTAATATCAAATCCCTCAAACAATAATAGGTTGCTTTAATTACTAGATTTTGAAATTGACAAGGCCACAATTTAAGCAAAAATTGACCAAGTTTTAGACGTACCTTGTTTTGAAGCTAGCTAAGGCTAGGGGAATTTTTGAGGAATTTTCCATTTTTATGCTCACCTAGTGGTGATTGTTCCTTTCCATTAGCTTCTCCTCCAACAAATTAGTCAACACAACCAGCCAAAATGAAGAAAAACAAGAATAACTTGAATTTAAGCCTTATTTATCAAATTTTAGCAAAACTTGATTAAGGTGAGTAAATCCAATTTAATGATATGAACTTTGCTTTATATGCTTCTACAACTTTAAAATATTGTTCATATACCTGATTTTCTTCCTGAGAATCCTCCAAAACTAGCTTGATGTCTGCAATATTCCCCTCTTTGATCCTTTTTGTCAAAGCTTTTCCCTCATTGTTAAATCTAGTCTTTGGTTTTTTTTTGTTTTTTTTATGACCAGTCATCCTGTAGACACAGAAATCATTTTTTGCAAGTTAAATTTTGTCAATTTTTAATTTAATCAAAAGCACTATAGAATCTATTAAAAGCGCTATTTAAATACTTAAACGTGCTATGGATCAGATTAAAAGCACTACAGAAATATTTAAAAGTGCTGAAACAAAGATCAAAAGTGCTGTTAAACCTAGCAAAGGTGTCAAGAAAATATTAAAAGCACTAGAGAATTATGCAAATGCTCTGGCGAGTCAAGGCAAAAGCGCTGAAAGAAATTTAGACAGATGACAGAAGAAATCAAAAGCGCTGAAACTCTATGTAAAGGCACAAAACTTTGTTGTAGACACGCTATTTCAGGTCTCAAAAGCGCTAGAGAAATTGGTAAAAGTGATGCAGAGAGGATCAAACATGCTATTTCACCTGTAAAACAGAGAAGAAAACAAGGAAAATCCTAGGAACATGCAATTTTTTGAATTTTTAAAAGAATGAGGCCTAATGCCCCACGGTGGGTGCCATTTTGTGTACTAGAAAAAGTACCTTCATAGGGTTAGTATCATCAATAATTCAAAATAACTACTAAATTACCATAAATAATAATCTATTTAAGCAAATAAATGACAATTAAGCACTTTATAGATCTCTATTTAGGGATGCTAATGTAAAGCTCTCAGCAAGCCTCCATTAGTGACAGTCCTAAAATGAGAATGATATGATAAAGCAAGCTAAAACAATTAATTCCAAATTGAAATGCTAATTAGCTTCTATATTTGCCTTTCTAGCTCTAATTTGCAAGAGGTTTGATGCTATTCTCAGATTTTGTGGATGATTAATGAGTGAATTATGCCTTGTTTTTATAGATTTTGGCAAGGGTAGGGGTGTAGTTGAGTTGATCATGATTAAGTTTGAGTTAAGTCCATGGTTTCACCTTTGGAGACCATTTAAATATTTTGTCCTCAAAGCTTGGGACAAGAAGAAAAAATGAGTGGACAAGATGCATTCTCCAAGTGAGTGATTGAGATTCGATTTAGGCTTGATCCATGTGAGCTTGGTCCTCAATTCCTATTGGTTGATTGATTTTCCTCCCATTTGGTGGTTGAGAGAAAATAGGAATTAATTAATTGAATTTATTTAATTTGTTTAGCCATGTGTACCCCTTGAATGGGTTGATTTGATTTAAATTTGAACTATACAATTCATTAGATTAATTGTACACTTTATTAATTAATCATGTTTTATTAGGTTTAAATCGATTTAATGACTTTTGATTTTCAATTAATTTTGGATTAAGGTTCAATTGCAATTTATCTTTGATTTGATTTAATTGCATTGATTTTCACCTTGATTTCTCACTTAAATGATCTTGTCCAATTTTCGGTGATTACAATATATATATATATATATATATATATTAAGAATGTTAGTGCATGAACATACATTCCTTGCCATGGAGATTTGACAATAATTTTATTAATTCCTTAGGATGACATATTGGTGTTGATATTATTGTTAGAAATATACATAAAAAAAACTTAATCACATTGACATAATCCATCTAGAAATGTAAGAAGTTGGCAAATTTTAAAAACCCTCTTTCACTTTCAATGTTTTCTCACATAAAAACCCAAAAGAACAATGCAAGAAATGACAAGGTGCAAAAGTGCCAACAAAAACCTTGTGAAGCCTCTAGTTCATGTCCAACATGGTTATGTTAAGATGAAGATCAATGCAACTCTTGATGATTTACAAAACTTTCCCAACTTTATGAAATCTCATACTTTTGCAATATTCATGTGCTATAGTCACTATTTTTAATGTTTTAAAACAAGAGATTATGTGTGTGTGTGTGTGTGTGTGTGTGTGTGTGTGTGTGTTGAGGTAAAAGTTGATAAAGTATCAAAATAAGAAATTGATAAGATTATGGAAGAGAAGCTTGTACAATAAATTCCCAAGCATGTATTGAATAATTTAGGATAGGTGTTAATATACATAGTTGATTTGGGATTAGTAAATGTGATTATGTGTATGAAGGGTACCATACATTGATAGAAATATTGGAAATTGTTAGAGTAAAGTATTAAGTGTGTTAATTAACTTTACTCCCTTCTTAAGATGTCACATTTTTTTCTTTAGTTGTTTATATTTAAACCTCTCTTGCATTGGTAGTGTTATATTTAAAACACTCATGCACTACTTGTTTTAAATATAAACTTGCATGCATTAGTCATGTGATAATTAAACTAATTATTACATGCACTTCTACTTTTTAGGGTTTGCCTTTCAAGGCTTTCGATCTCCTTTATAAGGATGATCCACTGTATATTTTATTCATTCATTAATTGAGGATATTTTCTTCTTCATATTTTTGAGTCAAACCCTTGCCCTCTTCTTGTCTCTACCTCCTTATAACAGGTTTTTGTATGCAGGTGATCTTCAGGTTTTGTGGATTTGTATTTCTCAAATCCTACATAGTATCAGAGCCTAATCTGCTACAACTTGTTCGCGTTTGAAGGAATCAGAGCTAAGAAAATCATCTGGTTCAGACTAGGGCTTTTTTAGTTATTTTTTTAAATTGAAATTAGGGGGTCCCTAAAATTGGGTGCACTTTGAGCTCAAATGAACCTCACTGTTGATCTCGCAATGCCAAAAAACCCCTATTTCGATATAAAATATGTCTAATTTGGACAAAGTTGCAGGGAGAGGGAAATTTTTTTTGCCCTAGGGCCATACGATTATGTACGCACCCTGATGCATCCTTTCACATGATTTACGAGGTAAAAAATAAAAAAAAATAAAAAAATAGTGCTCTGCCAGTGTGCCACCCGCGCACAGCTAGAGCGCCACTGCCACTGACGGCCCACCAGTGGACCACTAGTAGCTGACGACGCTGCTAACCACTAGTGACAGTGGCTAACCGCCAATGGCTACGGCTAACACCAGCATCTACGGCTAATCACCAGCAGTGAAAGCCCCCACATGACCAACTGTTAAGGCCCAAGGGGCTAGCACTGGCTCCTTCACTCTTTTTTGGGGTTTTTTTTTTTCTTTTTGGAGCACCTTTCACTAAAATTGGAGTACCGGGAGCTCTAGGCATCATTTTTTGACAAATGAGATATCATCAAAAATATGATTCTGAGCCTAATGCTCTCATGCATTTTAATCTGGTTTTTTTTGTCATCTAGCTTTCTATTTCTACTGTCAAAGCCATATTATCTTTTTTGCATTCCGGGGGGGCTAATTTGCTCAAATTAGCTCCATTTTTTAATCCGAAAGAAGCGCAAGAAAGCTCTTCTCGAGCACCATCCAGATTTTTGTCATTTTCATCAAAAATTTTTCAAGGTACACAAGATTTCGATTTGAAGCTTTTTTGCCCTTTTCTTGATAAAGCATATCATTCTAGCTTTAGGGGTTCGATATTTGGATTGTGGGGGTGTTCTTTTCTTGTTTCTATTAGTTAAACTAGATATTTATCAAAACAAAACCCTTCTAAAAAATATAGCCGAGACCTCTTCTTGTCTAGAACTTCTGACCCCACATAATTATCACACATAGAAACCCTGATGACATGACTTCTCCATTCAAAAGGGTTATGGTCTTGTTTAGATGCAGTTTAGCCAGTATTTCAAAGGCCCTTTGAGATCATGAAACATAGAAACAAGATGGATGAGGCTATGAGGTTTATTGCTTTATAGATATCAGATAGCTTGCAGTTTCATCTTGATGGGTGTAATACCCCTATAGAGATGTGGGCTAAATTTGAGACATTATTCGGTACCATCAATGAGTTTAGAGCACTTCAGATTGAGGCAGAGCTTACCTCTCTTGTAACTGATTCTTTTCCTTCTATTAAGGACTTTCTAATGAAGTTCAAATAGCAGAGATCTTTGTTACATGGATGTGGAAAGAAAAAGACTGATAGAGAGTGTATTTATCTGATTCTATCTAAGCTTCGGGGAAACTTTCAGATTTTCTCTTCTACCATGGATGCTTTAGGACCTAGATTCACCATGCCCACTTTTCAGGTGTTCTATGATCATTTGACTAGAGAGTAGGCCAAACTTACTTAGTTGGACTCTCTAACAGGATCAAAGAACCAAGCATTGGTTGCCCAACCATCCAAGGGAAAGCAGAAGTAGAAGCCCAAGCCTAAAATAGATTAAGCTAGCAGTGAGAATCCCTCCAAGCCACCTCCAAAATCAGATCCAAAGAAATCTACTCCGAAAGGAAAAAATTCTAAGTTTGGTGAGTCTTCCTCCAAGACTATGAAATACACAAGTGATCCTTGTAGTTTTTGTGGCAAGGAAGGGCATCCAGTTTCCAGGTGTTGGAAATGACTTGAGGCACTAGAAGAAGCCATGCAAAAGCATAGTCTTGCTCCTTTGAAGCCTCTACCTTCTCCCATAGGGAAAGGTCATGCTCTTTATGCTCGAGCTTTGTCTTCCACTTCTTCATGGATCATTGATTCAGGTGCTTCACACCATATGTCACACTCTCCTAGTTTGGTTACCTCACTTGCTTAGAGTGTTACTGCACAGATTGCAGTTGGTGACTCAACACTACTATCAATTACAGGTTTTGGCACTGTTTCATTAAATGGTGGTTCTCTACAAGATGTTCTTTTGGTTCTTGCCATTTCTATGAACCTCCTATCTATTTATCAGATTTGTCATTTTGGATCTAGTAAAATAGTTGAGTTCTCACCACATGATGTGGTTATTCAAGACCTCCATGATCCTAACTTATTTATTGCTACTGGGAGTGTTGATTTAGAGACTCACTTATACTGATTTGATGTCTTTGAGAGATCTGATTCTACTGGTGTCTCTCTTGTTGCTCATGCATAAATAGTGAGAAAGCTTTGGCATGAGCATTTTGGCCATGTCAACTATAGATATTTATAGTAGATGAGTAAACAGGAGCTAGTGATTGGGCTACCTCAAATCTCTTATACTGACAGTGTTTGTTGAGGTCATGTGCTTGGAAAACATCAAAAAGATCCCTTTCCATCTAGTAGATCCTCACATGCTCTAGCACCTTTAGAGTTGATAAATAATGATCTTATGTCATTTCCCACTCCTTTTTCTGGTGCTAGATATGTACTCACCTTCATTGATGATTTCTCTAGATGCACATGGGTGTATTTCTTGAAGTACAAGTCTGATATCTTTGATTCTTTTCAAATCTTTAAGATATTTGTAGAGAAACAATCTGGTCTTTCTGTCAAGCGTATACACACTGACAATGGGAGGGAATATGTGAATCAGTCTTTCAAAGATTTTTGCAGTAAGCATGGTTTACAACATCAGTTCACAATTCCTCATACCCCTCAGTAGAATGACATTGCAGAGAGAAAGAATAGAACATTACAGGAGATGGCCAATTGTATGCTACAATCTCAAGCTATGAGTGCTTCTTTTTGGGCTGAGGCTATCAATTGCACCAACTATATTCAGAATCAAATGCCTCATAAAGCATTATGACATTTGACTCCTGAGGAGGCTTGGACTCATATCAAGCCTGATGTTTCTACATTCTGAGTATTTGGTAGTGAGGCTTGGGCATTTATTCCAGATGCTCAGAGGAAAGCCATGGAGAGGAAAAAATGATCACTCATATTTGTTGGCTACTATGAGGATGTGAAGGTGTATAGGTTGTTTGATCTTGATTCTAGAGAAGTCTTGTTTCGACGAGATGTTCACTTTGATGAGCATTATCCTCAGATGGATCCTCCATCATCAGCTTCTTCTTCACTACCTAGTTGTTCATCTTCTCCTCTACATGATTCTATCTCCTTTGAGGAAGATTCAGATGATTCTCCACCTTCCCCACCTCCACCAGATGTTCCACATGTGCCCAAGTGGGCTCATGATACTATTGATGCAGCTGGATCTTTGGCAGGTGATCCTTTAGATACTCATCACACTCGTGCTCAAACATTTGGTACTAGGTTATTGAGTCATGCTATTTCAGATGATCCTCATCAATTTTCAGAGGCAAAAAGTCAACCTAAGTGGGATAGGGCTATGGATGAGGAGTATTCTTCTTTGATGAAGAATCACACTTGGGATCTTTGTCCTCTTCTGAAAGGAAGGAAGTTGGTTTGATGCAAGTGGGTGTACCATACCAAGTATGCTGCTGATGGTTCTATTGGTAGGTATAAGGCACATCTTTTAGTGAAGGGATTTTCATAGGTGGAGGGTATTGATTACTCCGAAACCTTTTCTCCTATTGCCAAGATGAATTCTATATGCCTTGTACTATCACTTGCAGCTTCTCAGGGATGGAAAATATATCAGATGAATGTAAAGAGTGCCTTTTTGCATGGAGACCTACAGGAGGAGATCTACATGGAACAACCTCAAGGTTTTGTGCAGGACTCTTCTATGGTGTGTAGACTTTAGAGGTCTCTATATGGTCTCAAACAAGCCCCTAGGGCTTGTTATGAAAAGATGGATTATTTTTTGCTTGCCTCACACTTCACATGTTGTCATTCCAATCTTACCACATACATTCAACATCATGGGGCTGATTTATTGATACTTTTTCTATATGTTGATGATCTCATCATTACAGGTAGCTCATCCTCTATGATTCAGAATATTCAATGCGCATTGAGAGAGTAGTTTGAGATGACTGATCTTGGACTTCTGCACTATTTTTTGGGCCTACAGGTTATTCAATCTTCGAATGGGATTTCCATACTTCAGCAGAAGTATTCTCTTGATATGCTTCAATGGTTTGGCATGCTTGATTGAAAGCCTTCTCCCACACCTTTTCAGTTAGGTGTTTTTCTATCTACAACTTTCTCTTTTCTTACCATGGATTCCACATTATACAGAGTGCTAGTGGGTAGTTTATTGTACCTTACACACACTCATCTTGATATTTCCTTTGTGGTTGGCCTTGTCTCTTGATTCTCACACGATCCTCATGAGAGTCATTGGCAAGCAGCCAAACATATCTCGAGGTACATTCGGGGTACTAATTTTTATGGCATTCACTATACATCAATGGGTCCTCACATTGTTGGTTTCACAGACTCAGATTGGGCTGGTGATACTACTGATCAGAGGTCTACTTTTGGATTTGTCTTCTATCTTGGTTCGGGTCCTATCACATGTTCTTGCAAGAAGTAGATAGCTCATGCATTATCATCTACACAGGCAGAGTACTGAGAAACTATACTAGCTAGTTAGGAGGTTTTATGGCTTCGACAGTTGATGACAGAGTTTGGTTTTCATCTTGATAGTCCCACTATTCCTTGGTGTGACAATCAAAGTGCTATACATATTTCCCGCAACCCAGTTGAGCATGAGAGGACCAAACACATTGAGCTTCATATGCATTTCATCAGGCATTTGATTCAAGATGGCTCTTTGCATTTGGAGTATATTCCCACTACTGAGCAGGTTGCTAACATCTTCACTAAACCTTTTGCATCCCCGTGATATCTTCAGCTGTGTTCTATGCTTGAGATGAAGGAAGTTGTCCTTGGGGGTCTCAGCGATGAGGCCTTCCTTCCTTCTATTTTTATCTCTTTTTGGAGTAGGGTTTTTTCCCATGTGGTTTTCTCTATTTCTCCATTTTATAGATATTTGGTTGTGTTGGGTACCTCATCAGGCCATGTTGCCGCGACCCATTTTTGTTTTCAGCACTGTAGTTTCCTTTGCTTTCTTCTTGCATTTTTTGTAGCAGCATTATTGCTCATCTTAAGGGGGGGTGTTAGAGTAAAGTATTAATTGTGTTAATTAACTTTACTCCCTTCTTAAGATGTCACCCTTTTTGCTTTATTTGTTTATATTTAAACCTCTCTTGCATTGGTAGTGTTATATTTACAACACTCATGTACTACTTGTTTTAAATATAAACTTGCATGCATTAGTCATGTAATAATTAAACTAATTATTACATGCACTTATGCTTTTTAGGGTTTGCCTTTCAAGGCTTTTGATCTTCTTTATAAGGATGATCCATTGTATATTTTATTCATTCATTAATTGAGGATATTTTCTTCTTCATATTTTTGAGTCAAACCCTTGCGCTCTTCTTGTCTCTACCTCCTTGTAACAGGTTTTTGTATGCAGATGATCTTTGGGTTTTGTGGATTTGTATTGCTCAAATTCTACAGAAATATTTGCTAAACATAAGCCCCAGTTACATGATCTCTCTAGAAGGTGGAAGCCATCTCACTTTGATCTAATTAGACTTTGTGAAGTGACTCAAAGGGATAGAGATGCACCTATTGAGATTAAGGAAACAAAGGAGATGATTGATATTATTACAAAAGAGATAAGTTATAATGAACAAGAAGAAGGGAGAATAGAAGAAAAATTTTCTTCTTTTCATACTAGCAAACATTGGACAATCCTAGATTTCATTGATAAAGAGATACACTTGAAGAGTTTTTGAGAATGGAAGTCCAAGTACAAGGATATGGTCCCAAAATTTATTTCCCATTTTAAAGAAGATAAATATTTTAATATTTCTAAGTTTAATATATCTCTCAACAGGATAATTGTGATATAGAATAGGTTTTCAAAGTTTGTGGTTGAAGCAAGAGCGATCATAGGAAAAATATGGAAGGATCATTTACTAAATATGCTAGATGTTCTGCATTATCAGTAGCTAGCTCATGCACACATTGGAAACTGGGTACAAGAATACTTGAAGTCGGTCAGGATGCCTTCCCAGAAAAAGAAGCAGGTATGCGAGGAAGAGGAGAAGATTGGTGAATGAAGAATGCATCGAGTCTTGAGATTATTTTCTTTATTGTTTAGGAAAAATGTTTTCAAAATAATTTTTAATTATCTTTTTGATGTATTATTTTTTAATGTTTTAGTTTAGTTTAGGTTGTTTAGTTATGAAAAGGCACTATTGTAAATAGTCTAAAGCTTGTCTCTTCTCCTTGTTTTCTATAAAGGAGAAACCAAGACCGTATTTTGAAAGATAGATATAGAATGGTAGCATATAAAGTAGAATATATGAAAAAGAACTCATATGTATTGTACTCCATTTTTTGAAGCAATACAAAGAACTAATTTCCTTTTGTCGAATTGTGGTATCAAGTTCTTTTCTTGTTGAATTGGTCCTTTGTGATTATTTAAATTGTAAGAATCAATTTCCATCTTTGAAACTTGTGCAAAGAGGTTATTTCTCCTTCAAATTATTCTAAATATCAAGAAGCATTCATAAATTGTTTTCCTTATGTTTGTTATCTTATTGGCATTCTAAAAGAGAAATTGAAATTAATTAGATTGGTTGACATGTTGTGTACTTAATCATTTTGCATTAATAGGATTGGATGGTTGATGGTTTATCTAAAGGATAAAATACTATCTCATAGAGTTGTACATGAGGGTTTGGTAAGGGGCAACTCTATACCCAATAAGGATAAGGGACTACTATTATTTTTTTGAAACACGTAGAATTTTTTTTTATTATATCACTTTTACATTCATTTGAAGCAAGTAGGAGTAGTATAGAGTAGAAAAGGTAGAAGCATAGATATAATTGAATCAAATAAAGTGTAGAAGTAAAGATTTTTTAGAAGAGAAGATATAATAATAAGTAATATGGTGATCTATAAGCCAATATTTCATTACAAGCACATGCTCTCTGAGCCTCACCTTAGATCTATTATACATTTGTTAATTATGCATTTTCATTAGAAATGTAATATATTTAGACGATCTTTAAAAATCTCATTGAATGTAATGATGATAATACGAAGCTAACAAAATGAGTATAATTTGTTTATGGAACCTAAACCACAAGGTTTGTCACTTTAATGCTACAAACAAGTCAAATTAACCCCTAACACCTATTGGAAAAGTGAAAATATGCCTTTCTTTCAAATTAACACAAGAATGTATAAACCTTTTGAAACCACACATACATGTTATGAAAGTGTATAGTAATAATGTGTGTGTGTATGTGGTTATGTTAAGATGAAGATCAGTGCAACTCTTGATGATTTACAAAGATTTCCCAACTTTATGAAATCCCATACTTTTGTAATATTCTTGTGCTACAATTACTTTCTTCCATAAATAAAATGGGATTTCGAGAAAATTGGCAAAAGTTTGTAAATCATCTAGAAAGCCAACAATAATCTTCAAATAGAGTCCAAGCAACATCGATCCTAGAAGCAACATCAACAAGTTCTTATATTTTTAGATGGAACTTGTGAAAGTGATTAAGTTTGTTTTGTGCATTATAACTACCAATTGTTAAAAATAAGAAGCTAGACCATCACATTGAATTCACATTAACTCACAATAGTTTGTGAGGCCAATGCAGGACCACATCGTAAGTGAAAACCACACACTTGGTAGGTGCAGCGACAGATAGCTTATTATCATGCAATGAGGTGCAATGACCATTACATGCATCAAAAAGTGCACACAAGCGACATGGAAGCACTGGAAACAAGAAAGTCAGGCTAGAAAAGCCACTGATTTTTCCCCACATGATGTATAACAACTTTTCAATAGGTCATCCCCATAAAGGATTCCTATTGGCATAAAAAACTCATTTTCTTTTATAAACAATTGATTATGTATTGATAATTTCAAATTTTAATGTAAAATAATTTGCAAAGGAGTAGGGGGTTTTAAAAATTGCCCAAAATCTTCTATTATTTTTAGATGGAATTTAAGTCAACAAAAACCAAAATCCTCTGCAACACACATAGTAGCAAAACACATAGAAAACTACAAAAAGAAGACACAAAATGCTTGTGAAAACCACAAGGAATGAATGAAATGATTAGTGAATCTCCATCACAAACAACAAATTAAATGATTGTGGATTGTTATAGGCACATGTTAATAAATATAATAGAAGCACTTAACTAATTTTAAAAATCCTCTTTCCTTTACAATTTTTTTTACCCCCCCACTTCTAAATGTACCAAGCAAGAGTAGTAGCAAAATGAGTAACACAACCAAAATCCTCTACAACACAAACAATAGCCAAACACAAACAAAAATAGCAAAAAGAGGATACAAAGTGTTTATGAAAACTATAAGGAATGCATATATGGTATTATATGACTTATCATTATAATATTTTTATATTATAAATTATCATGAATAAAAATAAAAAATTTAATTCTATATATCAATTTTATAAATAGTTTATTTTAATATAATCTAAAAATATAAATATATTTTTTAAAACAATGATAAAAATGATTAGAGAATGTCAATATTATTTTTGGATGTCAGTAAGACAGTACAAAGAAGACAAGATATTTTTGGAAAAGACACGTCCACATCTAAATGCAATAAGCAACAGTACTAGAATGACACAAAATGTTTGTCAAAACCACAAGGAATGATTGAAATGATTGTAAAATCTCCATCACAAGTAATGAATTAAATGATTGTAGCTTGTTATAGTCACATGTTTATAAATATAATAGAAGCACTTGGTAGGCACGACAACATATAACTTATTATCATGCGACGACGTGCGAGGACCAGTACACACCATCATCAAAAAGTGCACGCAAGCAATATGGAAGCAGTAGAAATAGGAAAGTCAGGCTAGAGAAGCTATCGATTTTTCCCCATGGGATGGATGACAACTTTTTAGTAGGTCATCTTGATAAAGGACACCTATTGGCATAAAAAACTCATTTTATTTTATAAACAATTGATTATGTATTGATAATTTCAAATTTTGATGTAGAACAATTTGAAAAGGAGTAGGGGTTTTTAAAAATTACCCAAAATATTCTATTGTTTTTAGATGGAATTTATGTCAACAGAAAGCAAAATCCTCTGCAACACACACAATAGAAAAACATGTAGAAAATTGCAAAAAGAAGACACAAAATGCCTATGAAAATCACAAGGAATGAATGAAATAATTGGTGAATCTCCATCACAAACAAAAAATTAAATGATTGTGAATTGTTATAGGCACATGATAATAACTATAATAGAAGCACTTAACTAATTTTAAAAATCCTCTTTCCTTAACAATTTTTTTTACCCCCCCAAACTTCTAAATGCACCAAGCAACAACTGTTAGAATGATTTTAGAATAACTGAGAGGGGGGGGGGGGGGGGGGGGGGGGTGAATCAATTATCCTTGGGTCCAGATGTACCAATTGAACTTTTAAATACTTCAACCAATTGAATATATCTAGTAACATAAAATTGCAGTCCACTATCCAAAGTAATCAACTTGCAGAATATAAAACTCTTAACTGTAAAACACATCAAATAACATTCACACAAGTATGGCACCAAGTTTTAACATGGAAACCCAATTTGGGAAAAACCACCAGTAACATGCTACCAAATTTTCACTCTTCTGAAGTGAGCTCTGTGAGGAGCCAATTGTTAAAGGTTACAATACACATTATTAAGTGTGACCCTATTAAAGGATTTAATCACCTTGTTAGGAGTGGCCTCGTTAGAGGGCTTAAGAACATCCCATTAGAATGTCACCTTGATTATAGGATTTACAAATGATTGTTAGGTCAACCTTGATTAAAGGATTTTGACTGATACAATGGTTAGAAAGTAATAGTAGGTTATAATCTAAAACATACAAATCACTTTGTAAATATAGATCCAATGTAGCTCATATTCTAATCCATTGACTAGCCTTCATTATCATCTCCATCTCTAATTTGCTTGGAAATCCATTCAAGCAATCACCACAACTCTGTTCAACTCTTCACAAATCTTCTCAGCCTTCTGCTTAGGTTCGTCAATAAACTAAAGCAACCTCTCACTCTATAACCTACAATTAGGTCATCCTTATACCTCCTTGATTAGGTAGCTTAATATTTTTCTTCTTAATCATCTCTGTAGATCTTAGGTTTAGGTCAGATTCATTGAATCCTTCCAACATTTTGGTCTCCTCCTTATCCTTCTAGACACTTCTCAAAAATTCTCCTTGAATCCATAAGAAAATGGTTTACCATGCATTAAATACTCTAGGTCATTCATCCTTAGCTTCAAAATGTTTTATATATTCCAAGAATTCAACTATGTCGGCTGGGAATCTCAATTCCTTCATAAATTGTAAAATACTGATGCTCGGTCATCACTGTATTTTTCTGCTCGGTCATCACTGGATAAATCGGTCATCACTAAAATTGTTCTTCTTGACAATCACTGTCTTCACTCAGTTAATTATTGATACTTGATAATTAATGATGTTTGGTCAATACTAAATTCTCTCAGCTTATACTGGCGCTCGGTCGACACTAGCATCACTCGGCTTACACTTAAGTGTCTTAATCTTCTTCTCTTTTGCTCGGTCAAGCCTATGCTTGCAGGCTTTCTTTCCTCATATCTTCTATGTTTCAAATCAAATGTCTTCTTCACTTAGTGTTATAGATAAACAATACATTACCTTGCCAATGTGCCAACTAATCAAGTACCCATTGCGGTTTCTCATAACTCAACCTTTCCACTAGGTCTTCTTGTTATCTCCCCTTTTAAAATCTTCTTCATCAATCAAAAGATATGGCACTTTACTAGATACCAACTGTCTCACCAGTTAAGGTTTGACATCAATGACAATATAACAATTATTTTAATTGTAGTTTCCAACATTAACAACAACATAATGAGCAACACAACCAAAATACTCTACAACACAAACAATGCCAAACACAAAAAAAGATAGCAAAAATAGGATACAAAGTGTTTATGAAAACTGTAAGGAATGCATATATGGTATTTATGATTTATGATTATAATATTTTTATATTATAAATTATCATGAATAAAATATAAAAAAATTAATTCTATATATCAATTTTATAAATAGTTTATTTTAATATAGTCTAAAAATATAAATATTTTTTTAAAAACAATGATCAAAATGATTAGAGAATGTTAATATTGTTTGTGGATGTTAGTAAGATAGTACAAAGAAGACAAGATGTTTTTGGAAAATACACGTCCACATTTGAATGCAATAAGAAACAGTACCAGAATGACACAAAATGTTTATCAGAACCACAAGGAATGATTGAAATGATTGGCAAATCTCCATCACAAGTAACGAATTAAATGATTGTAGCTTGTTATAGGCACATGTTGAAAACTATAATAGAAGCACTTAGCTAATTTTAAAAATCCTCTTTTCTTTACAATTTTTTTTACCCCCCCAACATCTGAATGTGCCAAGCAATAACAACAGAATGAACAACACAACCAAAATCCTCTCCAACACAAACAATAGCCAAACACAAAAAAGACAACAAAAAGAGGATACGAACTGTTTGTGAAAACCATAAGGAATGCATATATGGTATTATATGATCTCTCATTATAATATTTTTATATTACAAATTATCATGAATAAAATATAAAAATTCAATTCTATATATCAATTTTATAAATAGTTTATTTTAATATAATCTAAAAATATAAATAATTATTTAAAAATAATGATCAAAATGATTAGAGAATGTCAATGCTATTTGTTGATGTCAGTAAGATAGTACAAAGAAGACAAATTATGTCTAGAAAAGACACATCCACATTTGAATGCACTAAGTAGCAGTACCAGAATGACACAAAATGTTTGTCAAAACCACAAGGAATGATTGAAATTATTAGTGAATCTCCATCACAAGCAATGAATTAAATGATTGCAAAATGTATAGGCACATGTTGATAACTTTAACATAAACACTTAGCTAATTTAAAAAATCTTCTTTCCTTTACAAAATGTTTTTACCCCCCCCCACATTTGAATGCACCAAGTAGCAACAACAGAATGATCAACACAACCAAAATCTGCTCCAACACAAAAACTAGCCAAACACAAAAAAGACAACAAAAGGAGGATATAAATTATTTGTGAAAACCACAAGGAATGCATATATGGTATTACATGATTTCTGATTATAATATTTTTATATTACAAATTATTATGAATTAAAAAAATAAAATAATTCTATATATATTGTATAATAGGGCTTCATATCTTCCTTCCATCTTGGGCCCTTATGTCCCTTCACTTTCCTCTCCTAACTCTCCTAATTCATCATCCATCTTGGGTCCCTATGTCCCTCCATCTCCTATCTTTCCTCAAGATCAACATAGATGCATACCCTTGAATCCTTTTCATCCACCCACCCATCTAAACCTTCCATATATATAAGAATAATTCTATGTATATGTAGCTTGTGGGATTGCGACCATGAGGAAAATGTCAAGCAAGAATGCTTAAGGTACTCTTGAGGCCGCGAGGTCTGTTACTTGCCGCAAGGTAAGGAGTCCCTCCCCAAAGGGACTCCTTACCTTGCGGCAAGTAACGGACCTCGCGACCACAAGAGTACCTTAAGCATTCTTGCTCAACATTTTCCTCATGGTCACAATCCCACAAGTACTCACATCAAGCGAATACAAGTACTATGTCTACCAAGGTTTTGTGTCCTTGATAGCCTTGAGATTATAGTGGGTTGGAATAGCTTGGTATTAGCTTGTCCCCACTTGGGTCGTTCCTCTTGATTGCTCAAGAGTAGGCCCGCTAAAGGATTCTAAAGATCTAAACAAAGAGTGGATCAACTTATGAGGTTCAAGGTTTTTGTTTCACCACAAGGGTGAAGAGCATACTCACCTATCTCAAAGTTTTCTCCCAAACACACCAAGCAAATGTTCAATTACCCTCTTGCTTTCAAAATCCAAAGATGGGTCAAGATTTTCTAGTTCACCACAAGGGTGAAGAGCATACTTCTCCTACCACCCAAGAATCCCTACAACAAGATATTATGTTCCTATGAAATGAAACAACTAGTAAGTGCCACACTTGAAAATAAAATAAACAACAAGCACTTGATTTGGTTTTTATGCTTTGGGCAGCCCTACAAAAACCGTTAGTAGCCCTTGTGCATTTGGAGCTTTGACATGCGTTCTTTTAAGCAAATGATCAAGCAATGAGAGCACCTACAAGCACAACTTGTTAGCCCCACAATGGTTAGCACATCAAAAATCAGATAATCTGCAAGGAAAATAGCTGATCAAATGGAAAAATTTGAAAACGAAACCAACATGGTTGGATTAGGCTCAGAAAGAGCTTTCCAATGATATATCACACTTAAATTTTTGATACCGTATGTGAAAATTTCTAAAAAATGGGTGCTAGTTTTCCAGAGTGGCACGGATTCTGAAAACACTGCAATTTTCAAAAAAATAAAAAAGAGCTAAAAAATAACCACTTCCAACTCTGGGCGGTGGTACAGTCACCAAAAATATTGCACGACACTTCGCTGTATAAGAGGGCGACAGTTTATCTCCGTGCGACAGTTCACCTTACCTGCAGGCGACAAAATACATAAAACAGTGCGATATTATCTGCCAAATAGTGTGACACTTTTAACTAGTAAAGTGTCACCTTTCTATACAAGAAACTATTGCACGACACTGGAAAACTATCGCACGACACTCTGAGACAAAAATAGAGAGCCGAAAATGACGCTAAACTATGACGAATTTTTTTTGAAAATGCATAAAATGAAGGACAGAACAATAATGCTCTGCCCCACGGCTATATGGCCCTTCATATCTTCCTATTATATATATAGATTTTATTTATTTTATTTATTCTATGTATATGTAGCTATTAAGCTAATGACCTTGTTAGTCAACCACACAATGAGAGATTCAAATGAAGACAAGGGCAAGAATGCCAATATCCCCAAGAATCAAAATGAAATGCAAATGCAAGCTAGATTAAGATGAATATGCAAGCTAGAAATGAGAGATGCAAGCTAAGCTATGAAAATGAAAGTACAAGCTATGCTATGAAAAGGAAAGTACAAGTATTACCAAGCCTCCTAGTTAAGCTAGATGAAGTAATCTAAAGCATAAAGGAAACTAAGCTAAACATGAAGCTATGAATGCCATGATAATGTAAGAAATGAAACTATGATAGCATGTAGATGCAAAAGCCAAGAATGCTCCAAATCTTCAAAAGCTCCAAAGTGACCTAGAAAACCTGCAACATAACATTAGTATTAAAAAATGCATATGAAAATGAGGAAGAGAGCTCTTCTTCCTCCAAAAAATGTAGGAAGATATGAAGCCCTTAGTACAAATTTTATAAATAGTTTATTTTAATATAATCTAAAAACATAAATAATTATTTAAAAAATAATGATCAAAATGATTAGCGAATGCCAATATTATTTGTGGATGTCAGTAAGACAGTACAAAGAAGACAAGTTGTTTATGAAAAAGACACGTCTACATCTAAATGCACTAAGCAGGAGTAGTAGAATGACACAAAATGTTTATCAAAACTACAAGGAATGAATGAAATGATTGGAAAATCTCCATCACAAACAACAAATTAAATGATTGCATATTGATATAGGTACATGTTGATAACTATAATAGAAGCACTTAGCTATTTTTAAAAATCCTCTTTCCTTTACAATTTTTTTTTACCCCCCACATCTGAATGCACCAAGCAGTAGCAATAGAATGAGCAACACAACCAAAATACTCTCCAACGCAAACAATAGCCAAACACAAAAAAGATAGAAAAAGGAGGATATAAATTGTTTGTGAAAACCACAAGGAGAGCATATATGGTATTATATGATTTCTGATTATAATATTTTTATATTACAGATTATCATGAATAAAATATTAAAAAATTAACTCTATACATATATCAAATTTATAAATAGTTTATTTTAATATAATCCAAAAATAAAAATAATTATTTAAAAACAATGATCAAAATGATTAGAGAATGTCAATACTATTTATGGATGTCAATAAGACAATACAAAGAAGACAAACTATTTCTAGAAAAGACATGTCCACATCTTAATGCACTAAGTAGTAGCAGCGGAATGAGCAACACTACCAAAATCCTCTCCAACACAAACAATAACAAAACACAAAAAACACACCACAAGGAATGAATGAAATGATTTTTGAATCTCCATGGCAAGTAATAAAATAAATGATTGTAGATTGTTATGGGTACATGTTCCTACACTAACACAATCATATAAATATAATAAAAGCACTTCAAATTTTAAAAACTCTCTCCTTTACAATTTTATTTAACGTTTCAATTTCTTTTTTTTCACATATGAACAACCACGTAGAAAAGGAGGAACAAAAACCTGGCAAAAGGTGTGGTTCGTGCCCTTCATCAAATCACATCAAAATGTTGATTCCATTGAATTAACATTGCCCACATAAATCCTCTTCAACATAATCAAAATGTTCTACAACATAAATAACAGTGAAAGAGGACCAACTAGAAACCCTAAACCAAAGAAATGAATGAAATGATTGACAAATGTCCATGGTAAGAAATGAATTAAATGATTGCAGATTGTTATAGGCACTTGTTCATTTACTAGCATAATCATATAAATATAATAGAAGCACTTAACTAATTTTAAAAATCCTCTTTCCTTTACATTTTTTTACCTTTCATTTTCTTTTCTTTTTTCACATAAAATTTACAAACAATGATAGAACGAACAACAAAGAACCACATACAAAAGGATGAACAAAAACCTTGCGAAAGTTGCAATTCATGCCCTTCACCAAGTCGCTGAAGTTTTACAAATGCACAGGCAAATTGTAGATGGACAATGATACACCCACATGCACTGGCATCGATATATTTGTTAGCAATATAGACATAACAAACTTAAACAAATTCACAAATACCATCTAAATTTAAAATCCCTCTTCCGCTCTCGATTTTTTTCTCACATGAAAACCCAAAAGAATAATGCAAGAACCAACGATATGCCAAAGAGCTAACACAAACATCAAAAAGCCTCCACTTCATGTGTTTCCAGGGGACACAATTCTTTGCAATACACCCAAAATCAAACTTAAACACATTCACAAATAGCATTTAAATTTAAAAGTCCTCTTTCTCTATCAATTATTTTCTCTAATGAAAACCCAAAAGAAGAATGCAAGAAACAACAAGATGCCAAAGAGCTAACACAAACCTCACAAAGCCTCCACTTTGTGCATTATCAGAGAATACAATTCTCTACAACAGACCCAAAATCCTCTCCAACATAATTCTCTGCAACACAAACAATAGTAAAACAAAACAAAAAGCAGGAAAAACCCACAAAACAAATACCATAACCACATAAAGCTGCACATTAACTCGCAACAGAGCGGCCTCACATAAAAATGCAAACAACATACACTGGCCTTGATATATTTGTTAGCAATATAGATTTAACAAAGTTAAACGCATTCACAAATACCATCTAATATAAGAAAATATTTCCAATTTTGAACCTCACAAAGCTTCCACTTTGTGCGCTTCTCTGCAAAAGACCCAAAATCCTCTCCATCACAATTATCTATAACACAAACAATAGAAAGACAAAAGAAAAAGCAGGAAAATCTCACAAAATAACTGGCATAATCACAAAAAACAAAGCGAGTACATCCCATTGAATGCACACTAACTCACAACAGGTCAACCTTGTATTACAAATGCAAACTGTACCCTCGCCAAATGCAACGATAGACAACTCATCACCAGAAAATGAGAAACAGGGGCCGACACATGTCGACATTGAGAAGAGCATGATGACACACACATAAGCATCAGGAAGCGCACGTAGGTGACACATGAGCGCCAGAAATAGGAAAACAAGACCGAAAAAGCCACATATTATTTATTCACGAGATGCCTAACAACTTTCTAGTAGGTCATCCCCATATAGGATGCCTATCAATGTAATGATAGTGAGGAGTGTAATGATATGTGCCAATGAAAATTTTCATTTTTAGTCATTGTAATGTTGTATAGATTTTTTAAATATATTTATTTAAAAGACTTTAAAATATCATTTTTGAGGAGTGTATTTATTTTCAATAATAATTTTAATATAGGTATCTTAAAGTTGCATTATTGAGAATAAATAAATGCTTCAAGATTGATATTTCTCTTCTCCCCATCTTTTAGATAGACATATCTAAAATATCCATACCAATTTAAAAAATATTTTATTTGACATGAAAAAATGTTAACCATTTTCTTTATTCCTTATGGAAACTTAGTATGTTCTTTATAGTTAAATTAGTTTTCAATTGTACACATGACTTGGAGTATTGAATTAACACATATTATTATTATTTCTTGGATTTGTGTTAAGTTTGCAAGATTTAGTTGTTGTTGAATAAGATCCATATTGTTTAGTACTTAAAATCAATGTTGATGTTTATCTTGTTGACAACTATTGAAAACACACCTTCAATTGTTTATACAACCTTCATTATAAGGTGATTTTCTTGGACAATATACATTTACTTGGTGTAGCAATTTTATCTAGTCCATGTTTCAACATTATTTATAAAGTTTTCAAATCAATCTTAACATTTTTATTGTTATTAAGTGTACCTCGACCTCTTTCATTTGTTCTTTACAATTATCTTCATCTTCTCAAATAATATGTTAACTCGTATGAACTATCATTTTGGTATATTTGTTTGAGTGTCAACATTTATTGCATATTGTTTAATTTGTTTGTGGCACATGATTTATTGTGATAGATTTCATCCTTTCATAATTAACCTATATATATTCACACAATAATGATGATGCCTTTGAATTAACTTACAATAATATTATTGTACTTGTTGCATTTCTTGTTATTATGTATACCTTCATCTCTTTAATTCTATGTTCTTTACAATTTTCTTTCTCTTCTCAATTGAGATGTTAACTCTTATCAACAATCATTTTTTTTAATTTTATTTGAGTATCAACATTTACTACATCATGTTTAGTATTTGTAACACATGATTTATTGTAATACAATTCATCCTTTTAGAATTAACCTCTATATTGTCATTAGAATGATGATGTCTTAAAATTAAGTTGTTACTATTATAATGATGATGTCTTAAAATTAAGTTGTAGTAACACTCTTGCAGTTGTTATCTTTATTGTTAATAAATGTACCTTGATCTCTTTCATTCTATGTTCTCTACAATCATCTTCGTCTTCTCAGTTATGATATTAACTCTTATGAACTGTCATCTTTCAATATTTATTTGAGTATCATCTTTCAATATTTATTTGAGTATCAACATTCATTGCATCTTGGCATTTGTAGCACATGATTTATTGTAATAGAATTCATACTTTAAGAATTAATATATGTATCATATGTTCTCTACAATCATCTTCGTCTTCTCAGTTATGATATTAACTCTTATGAACTGTCATCTTTCAATATTTATTTGAGTATCATCTTTCAATATTTATCTGAGTATCAACATTCATTGCATCTTGGCATATGTAGCACATGATTTACTGTTAATGTGCTTGTAGTCTTTCTGTACCACAGGCCAACACCCTCTTGCTGCTTTTTCTATCAAAAACATATGTATTCTCATAATAATGATGTCTTTTAATTAACTCATAGTAATGTTCTTGTGGTTGTTATCTTTATGTCTCATTAAAATAATCTAAACACATTTATTTGCAATCTTCTTCTTAACATATATTGTTCCTCTTGAGATGTTCATGCATGATGTGTCATCATCTTATCTATGTGTTTTTGAATTATGCTCCATCATTTTCTCTGTGATATATATCCTAGATGTTTAACACATCTTTATCTATCATTTTAATTTTAGGGATTCTCACTTCCTATCTTTGTACATCAGTCATTCATGCATATCTTTGTTCCATTATTTTGAACATATTATTTTCAATGTTCTCTTTGTTGCTTTTCATTTTCAAAATTTAACCTTAAATAAAGCATCTGACATAATAAAACAAAATACGATTAACCAAATTATAATATAATATAAATAAATAAATATAAAAATAATTCAGATTTAATTAAATTTTTAATAATCATTAAAAAAAATAGCATAAACACTTCATATCTTCATACAAATGAAGTTTTGTGAGCCTTGTTTTCTACTACTGCATAAAATATTTTTAAAAGGAGAAAAATAATAAATCTTATGCACATTTTTTTATCTATATTAATAATATTTAGATTACTTTGAAAACTATCAATGGCAAGGAAGGCATTCATCCCATAGCACCACGCCTCCCTAACATAGGTGCTCATAATCTTTTTCACCAAGCTCCAGGCACCACATGAAAAACATTGAATCAATGTCCATGTATATCCTATACCATAATTATGCATGCAAATACTCTTCAATACAATTAATTTGTACGCTTCTCCATTTTAGGAGATTGTAACATTCATCATAGGAGGTTATTTCAATCCCCACACCACCAATTGTACCTTTTACTCTTCAAGAAAAATGCTACGATAGTTTTTAAAAACAAGGGCAACGAGAAGCTAGAATCCCTGCCTAAGGTTGAAGAGCATGGAAGAAGTGTGTGCGGTCTGTTTTTGGGTGAACATGAAGACAACTGTGCATTTTTACCGATGCTCCATGATCCAGAATCAGATATGGTATAATACAATGATGAATCGTAAGGTATGATCCAAAACATATTGATATCAAATAAAAATAGATTTATTAATAATTTAAATAAACATGAGGCAATCTAGGGGGCCAATATGTTCTATAAATTTATGATTCTATACATTCATCTACAATGTATAGTAGTATACCATGTGAACAAGAAATCAATTAAGAGAAAACAACAAAGATGTCTAACTATGTAAACTATTCGATCCTTATTGTTTATGGGCTGATTTAAAGTTTTTACATTTTAAAAAACCACCAACATATAAAGCAGATTGGTAAAGAATTAACAATGGTTTTTTAAAAATTGCCATTTTATAGATATAATATTATTTTATAGAGGCCACATGTAAAATGTAAAATATACCTGAATGCAGCGATACAGCCTACGGATGTAGAAGTATTCAAAGTCCAAGTGCAGAGTGGAGCCTATCGTTGATTCAAGCAAAAAAAACACATCTAACATTAGAAGCAATTCTACTATATTTTTATACGTTCACTGCCAAAAGATAATAGAACTATTTTTAATTGTATGATAAAAAAAACATCTCGCTCTAGTCAAGCTAGCTTGGAAAGCTAATCTTGAGGAAAATGATACTAAATTCTCGATGAAAGGAAAGATGGGCATATGTTCTAGGAACACAAGCTTGTGGTTAAACTGTTGTTACCATAAATGCCCACCACTTTGAGTAATTTATGATGGCAGAAATACCCTGGATGCTCATAATACAATTTTGTATCTAGTTTTGAATTTTTACAGAATCATAAATGTCGCAAGCATATAAATCATCATTCCATCCACACAAAACTATACGCGAGAGCATACAACAAACTAACCAACTTTCACAATACGATTTTGTTTTTAGTTTTAATTTTTTGCAAGATTTTGCATGTTGCGTGTATATAAACCAACATTCCATCCACGCAATACCCTACACGAGATCATAGGAAAAACTAGCCAACTATGATTATAGTATTTTGTGTCCATATTATGTAAATGTCTAAACTAAACATCTTTAAATGGAATTAATTTTACCTTCAAATAAGCCTACAATTTTTGCACCTGAATTTGAACTTTGAAAAGCCTTATTACTTCTATACTAATAAAATTAAAGAGGATTAGCTTTCCTTTGACAGGAAAACTAACTGTGATCATAGGATCTCCTCAAAAAATTACATAGTATGATTTGTAATAATGGATAAGCAAATACCAGAAACCCGAAAAGGAAATAGAATATGTCCCCACGTCAGAATGAAAAAACTAGTAAAGAGTAAAACAACAGATCAGTTGGAAAATTCATGAAATAATAGAAACAAATAAGAGTACCTTGGGAGTGCCCTGATAGGATTTGGAAAATCTTCTAAAAAATCCCGCAAATGACCGAACACAAAGAGAAGTGCATAGCTTAAATAAGTGCTGAGAGTTGTGAAATAAGGAATGCTAACCATGCCGACACCTCAATAAAATAGAAAACAAACCAAAACATTTGTGCTCTTCATAGGCTCAATTCAATTCAAAAAGCAGCAGAAATATTGAAGTACTCCCAATTCGATAGATGGAAATGAAGGGCGACTATTAAAATAATAATAGGAACATTAGCCCCAACCCCAGACATCTGGTTCCTGCAAATGGAACATGCACGAGACACGTCTGAGAGACAACTTCATACTGATTTTGATTGTGTGTGTTTTCTTTTATATCAACATTTTAGATTTGTCATTAAAATTTTCTACTTCTAAATTCTCTAACATTCTGATAATGGAGATTCTGATCCAAAACATTGATGGCAGACTCTATTGAATCCAGAGAAATAATTGGAATATTCAAACTAAAAGACATCTGATATAGTAATAATAATTATGGTTTATGGGTATTTCTTTAACGTGTTCTTGTTATTGACTTGTGAATTTGTAGCATTGCGAGTTGCATTCAATTTCCCAGGAATTTGGATCAGTGGTTGCTCAAGACAGGGAAATACCCAATGAAAAAGCTGGGTTTGCATTTGTACATTGCAGAGTGACAGAGACTGGACCTCTCAACATTGGACGCGCCATGAGACAGTACTCATGACGTATTGTCTATGCTTTTACTTACTTCGATGACATTGTTGCTCCTGTTTCCTGGGATGACTGGGATCATTAGACGGCCAAGGACCGGTAAGCATACAAACAAGATTCAATCTTCATGATCTACTGACATCACAAAATATTAAATATCAGATGAACAAGCATGATCTCTATATCTTACAAAGAAAGGGAGCACTGACCTGTGCAACAAAATTGCTTACAACCCTGACATCATCAATACACATCCGTGGACCATATGTATTGAAGATTCCAGCAATCGGAACCTGAAACAAAATACCAGTGAATCTTATTAAAAGTGTTAGGCAAAGATGGCAAAATACAAAGACCATTTTTCAAATCCGAATCAAAACTCAGATTCGCAACCAGACCTCATCATTAGCCCCCTATGGTAATCCATTACCAAGGTCTATGTTGTACGCTTGCTCTCATTATAGAAACTTCAAACTCCTGAATGTCACAAAATAACACAGTGAGTCATGTTAATGAGTATTTCACACTGAAATCCTGGAAACCAAATCTAGAGAGAGTGCGAGCAGTGACATATCACAAAGAGTTGAATAGAAGGTGAGTGTGTTTTGTATGAAGAAAGGCCGCCACTCAATCTGATGAAGAACCATTTGCCATCTTCAAATGTTGCCAATCGTCAAAGCTTCATGCAACATGCCATGTTTTGTTCTATTTATCTGCCATTTTTCTAACAGAAAAATGAAAAGACTACTGAGAATAAAAGAGATAGCCAATAAAAAAAAAAGTAAAAATAAAAAAATCACTTCAATAGAAAAATTTCCTGAAAGCATAGGATAAACGGAAGATGCACCATGTTCGAGGAGAAAATTAATGTTGAAATGTTACTCGAAAACTTTAGTCTTCTGCCTTAACGATAGGGACTAACAATACGATTATTTGCCATAGATATTTTCACTACCCACTTGAATATTATGTCACTGATTTCATTAAAGTTTTTAAATTTTGATAATTTAGATTTAATCATTTTGATAAATTTATTTATTTTTCATGCTTGGGCCTCTTCATTTATAATTACATTTACTATAATATATGAATCTCTTTCCAAGTGTGAATTATCAACTTTCATTTTAATTGCCAAGTTTGCAACAAACAAAGTCACCCTTGCTTCATCTTTTTGTTTGTGCCATTGTCAAGCTTCTAAGCTCCCAATGCTAGTACCCTTCCAATCAAAAACTACACAACCTACACTTGAAGGTCTTGGGTTGCCTTGAGAAGCTCCCTCAAAATTGACTTTGGTCCACCCTTTCTCTAGTAGAATCCACTCTGCATTCTTCTCCATCAAAAAAGATGGATGAATCCAAGAATGCCCATTAACAAGTAAAAGAGTTGTAAAATTTAATTACTAAAAACATACATACAATTTAGTTATATGATTGAAATAATCATAACAAATATCAAGAATTAATTGAAATGGCTTAACTATATTAAATTGTGAACCATATTTTTTTAAAAGTTAATAAATTGAGTTGAGTGACGATATCATTTAAGGAGACAAAATAAACTTAAAGTATTTTTTTGTATTAGGTATCTCTTGAAAAAATAATATCAATATCTAGATATAGCCAAAAGGTATGAAGAAGCCTTCCACAATATAAATAAAATGAGTCTTAACTAGGCTTGACACTCGAAACCACATAGTAATAACTAGGTAATATAATAGTCATTATATGTCTCTATATGCATTGCCAAAAAGGTACAGGGCAAAATACTAAGATGTTTCTTATTTGGTGCTTCAACTACTATCCTTCCCATCATTCCTTTGTGCATCATCTCTTGTTCTTTCTCATTATACTTTTTTCAACCAACTCTAGGAGTCCTTGCAAGAAAGGTCGATTCTCCTTTTTATTGTTTATACACATTTGAGCATACAATATTTTAGAGGCATTAATGGTCACCAACCCATCTTGTAGTTTTTCAAACTTTCTTGTGGATATCTTCAAACTCATAGTAACCTATGTCACAATATTGAGAAATGTGAGTTTTTTTATAAAACTCAATTAGTGACCTACATTTACCTTGAAACTTTTTTTTGTTTCTTAATTTCTAGTTTTGCCAAAGTATTTCAGTAGAAATAATGAATAAAAAGTAATTCGTGTTATTAGAGACATGATCAAATTTTCCAATCATATATCCAACTAATTAACATTGCATTGCTAGTCATGAAAATCATATCAAAACACATGTTAGATTTATTTGGAAACATTAGAACAAAAAAACATGTGTTCAACATAATCAAATACTCTACAAATACTACACATATTGTCCTCCTTAATTAAGATCTTATGTGACAGCCTTTGTAAAAGCAAGAGTCATCTTAAAGTAGTGTTTTTAGGCTCAACATTGTTATTCCAAATATTATTAGCACTATTTTGCCAAATATTATTAAAAAAATTAATAGTTCAACATTTATAAAGATGCGATAAAAAAGAATCATCGTTACAAAGAAATATGTATATGCATTTAGAAGAGATATTAACCATTTTAGTAGCATCAGGCTTGTAGAACTTGTTGAGCCATTCATGCTCATACTGCACAACTTTGGAGGGGTTGAGGGTGGACCAGAGATCTCTTAGAATGGAGTACACATGTCATTGCATGGGGGGAACCAAAATTTACTACTTAGGGTAGACCAATATTTGAAGCAATCATTGACAAATAAATCTCTAAAGCATCTAATACCCCTACAATTCTATTTTTTGGCAGAGCACCCTTGTAATTGAGCAAGAACTTTGGCCTTATACTCCAAGTTCCACCATATAGAAGCATCCATATTAAATTTATTATCAAGGAATTGATTGGAAAGGAGTGGCCTCATAGATTGCCAAGCTTTCTAAATGCTTTTGAGAACATTGGAACCCTCAGGATAGATATGAAACAAACCAACTAGGATAATCCTTCCAAGATTTAGCCTTCTCAGGTACAACTCTATTGGTATTATGTCTTATCATATTTTCCATGTTTCATTGCCCTCCAATTCTTTGATTTAATTCATTTAACATCCAGTGTCATTCCTTGAATCTTAAGGTCTTTGAGCCTAAGGCCACCCTACAATTTCTGCATAGAGCACCATTTCCATTTGATTGAATATTGCTTTCTATTCCCTTTGCCATCAGATGATAGGTAGCTCCTGACAATTTTTGTATGTCATTCATCGATTAAAAGTGTATTTTCAAAAAATTATTAATTGATAAAATAAATTTAAAGTAAATTTTATCAAGATAAATTTATTTTCATATTAATTTACTTAAAAATGACCAAAGTATATATTAGTGCTCATGTTTTAGATCATTAATAGACTTGAAATTTGATTAATAAATTAAATGTATTGGGTTAGACATGCACTTTCCAAAAAATATTAATTTATTTTTTATTTTTATATTAACTATAAGATAAGAAAAATAAGAGGAAGCATGAAATGTAAGAGCAACCACAAACTCAAGTTTCAAGCTAAATTTCTAGTCCTACCAATGAAGACACAAAATCCAATGCACACATGAAAATGAATAGAATACCACCCTTTGAATTGCTCTCAAATTTTAGAATGCAAAAATTTGAAATTATGAAAGGTCTAGTGATGATTCAAAAATGCTTATGAGATTGCATGATTTGACGAAATGAGAAGAAAGATCGAATTTATAAAGAACTCGATTTTGATCAATGGCAGAGATTTGTTGGGAGTTCAATATAGGAAATTGAATGACAATCAACATTGTCATTTGGAAGTGGAGGATAGGAGAAAAAAGTTTAAAATAAATAAAAGAACTATTTATTCTCAACAAAATCTACCATTTTTCAAAAGTGAAGCATGAAATTTGAAAGCAAGAGTTAAGTGGGATAGAGATGGGTTAGTTGAGTTGATGGATGTGCTCCAAGGTGTGCTCACACAAGCTTTTCAGGACCTCACTTGTCCTATCTTCTTTGGATCCTATTATCTCTACTAGGATCTTATTAGCCTCAAGTTTGCAAGCCTAAGACTACTCTAACTCTACTCCAAGAGTTAGCCTCCTTGTGTTTAACCTTGAAGGACAACAATCAATAGTTTTGTCTCAATGTTTCTCAATCACTTAGAAGACTCTAAGTGCTTCTTTCACTACAAATTGACATTAGAGTTATAGGGGGTCCATTCTTGAAAAAATCCATTTGTAATCATTTTGACTTCTTTTTGGCAGGTTTCAAAGGTCTTCTCCATCGGGTCCACATACTGGCTAGTTTAAGACCTATTAGGCCTAATGGTTTCTTGTAGCCCTTGATAGGGTCCTTTTCCTATTTCTCATCAAAAAATCCCAAATGAATTGCAAAAATAATTTGATATTTGAATACCCTTTTGGAAGACACTAGAGATTCAGGAGGTTTTAGGGTTCTAGGGCCTCCGTATAGTGGCTTCCTATAATGTAGGGCCAATAGGGCCAATAAGCCCATTTTTAAGGTCTTCACTGATTTCTTGCTCAAAGTCTAAGAAAATGGATTGGCCAGTGCCCAATATCTTTAACATATGCCAAAATATTCATAAGCTATCTAGAACCATGCTTGTTCCATACTCACCTTCTTTCCCTTGCATGTATATACCCATTTCTTCTCTGTCACACTCCTAGCCGGGTACACGAGTATCACCTAGGGCATGACTTTAAAAATAGCATCATGATTCTTCAAACTCCCAAACTCCATATTTACACTATAAAATATCTCCCTAACCATTTCCATTCAAACCCTTAGGTTTCCCTCGATTAGAATTTATGGGGGAGCCATGAAACTAAAAGCTTCCTAGATTGAACCAGTAAACTACCTACTTCCTAAATGATTTTCTAAAGACTAACAAAACAACTCTAAACTATTTTATGAATGAATAAAAAAGTCTTAAAACTAACTCTAGATCATGAATCCACTATTACATTTCACATTCTGACTCATTAGCATGCTATCAGCATTAACACAACATGACTATACTCATAAAAACCAGAGATCTTCTTTATTCACATACCAAAAACTTACACACACACACTAACTTCTACCTTGGAAAATGAGTGAAAATTTATCATAAGATGTCCATCCCATAATTTTAGGCCTCTACATTGATTTCCCACACCTAGAATGAGGGGAATCCAAAGTTGTCGAGTTGCATGCAACATTTGCAAAAATTGCTCATGTTGCCATGACAACTTTTTAGCATCTTTTTCATTTATGATGCCAACTGATTTTTAGGACCTCTATCCCACTTAGCTAGATGAAATAACCTCTTTAAGGCCTTTTTAGGCATCTTCCACACTTTTCTCAAGATTAAGACACATTTAGATTTCATTTCCCAACTTTTAGGACTACCCTTAAGGACTAACTTTGAAAGAAAACTAAGCTAGACTAGATTGGATAGTACTAACTACTAATCCATCTAGGCACACATCAAACAAGACCTTCTAAGGTCCAAACCAAAAGTTTAGTGACTTGGCTAGAGTCAGTTACAAGCCAAAATAAAGTAAGGCTTTTAGGGATAGCCTAGGTGCTCCTGCACCATGAGTGAGAATAAATAGGACAATTTATTTATACACTCGAAAACAAGTAAGAAAATGGTTGAAGGTAAGTAGAGTTTGAAAAATAAATAAACATGTTTTTAAAAAATTTAAGTAGAGAAGAAGATATTAGGGTCAAAGAAAACATGCATGTGTCTTACATTCTATACCATCACACTTTTACCATTGTTCTAGCCAACCAACAATACCTTCTATATACTTCTATAAATTTCAAATATTCACCAAAGAAACAAAGTATAGTAGGTGATTTACTAAAATGTATTGCCAATTCTCCTTTTCATTTATAATGAGAAATGATAATGATAATAAAGAGCTATAATGTTCAATTACCCTTATTACTTAACATGAAATTGAAACTATTATTATTAGTTTTCCTGCAAGCCCTACTAAATTAAGACAATCATTAACCAACCAAGATTATACAAGATTAAACTAGAATAGTATTACTGTCAACCCATATTACAAATTTTTTACTATTACTATATAATATCAACACATATTACATCCTTTTCATTCTTCGTTCTAGACACATATAGAGTCTAGATGAAACATTTAATGCCTATTTTACTTAACTAACTACAAAATAAAATTTATTTATTCATCACATAGATAATAATTAAATAAATAATGAATTAAGTTAATTACATAAAAAATAATATTTATGGATTAAATGTGAGGCCTCACCCTAGACCCGTCATAATCTTTCAATTTCGACATTTAAGATAAACTTGTTCGATACTATATTTTGATGCATTATGGTTTTCAGACACTTATATTATGGATTTTATCACCATAGAGGCTAGATGCACATTATGTTATGTTTATTCTGATGATTACTATGATATCATTATGGTCCTACATGTGTGATTTATTCTATTTTATGAATGTTATGATGTCATGATGAGATTTAATTATGCAATGAATTATCGATGCAATGATGATGTTATGAGCTTAATTAAATGATGAAATTGTTTTATTACTCGATGAATTATATATGTGCCATAAATGAATTAGTAAGCCTTGTGAATTATGACTTGTTTAGGAAAAATTGCAAATGAATTGTTTTGATCATGTATGTTATGAAATTATATTTCCTTGGACTACTGATGTTGGACTTTAGTGTGCAGGGAAATTAGACCATGGTTGATATCGGGGAATCAAAGCATAGACCTATGTTAATTCAGCTAGCCAAGGTTGTGTCTAATAAGAGAAAAAACCTTGTTGTATCATGTTTTATTTGTGAACATAATGAGCATGTGTGTATTTAATTAATATGTTTAAATGTAAATGTAAATTGTTTTGTGAATACTCAAGTGGATATGCCACATGGCTTGTGATGTGCAATTCATGTTGTGTCAATTGAAACTTGTAAGTGTACTTGTGGCCATGACATTTCCACTTGAGGATTGGATTCCTATCAACCTAGGATAGTACCCTTGAGGATCCCCATGCAAATCCCTTGATTAGGGAGCTTGAGGTAGTGTCATTTCATGGATTTCGAATTTGAACTTATCATGAGCTTTTGGGGGGTTAAAAAGGTGCCTAGGGGTGTGTTTAGGCCATTTTTAGTTAGCCCACTTGGTATACCTATGGCTAAGGGCCATTTTTCACCATATGGAAACCCATAGTTGACCAAGAGACCCATCCAAAAGTTGGTTTTCCAAGATGGCCGAAAATTAACTTTTGAGACCAAGTTTTGGTAAGAACACCATCCACTAGTATGTTAGTCCTTTGCCCACCTTTTTAGCTTACCTTTGTAAGAGGCCATTTTTGGTAAGCTTGTAAGGGGCTTAGGGAAGATCACCCAATGAGAAGGAAACCTTATCCCTAGGGGTTTGTGGGAAGATGTGTGGAGGCCTTTTTAGAGGGGACTCTTCTTTTGGAAGAGTTTGAACACCCACTCTCTAACTTAGAGACTAGACAAAAAAAATTGGAGGAGATTGGATAGGAGAAAGCTTGGACAAAAGGATCTCACTTCAACTCTTGCCATTGTTTCTTGGACTTAGGTTGGTGGCTCCACTTGAAATCGCATTTAGATAAAATTTTGTATGTGAATAATATGGTATTTTGTATTCTTCATGTTCTTGTTGTTGAGATTTTTGTTGTTCTTGCATGTTAGTAGATGCATATGTAAATCTTGTTCTTGTTTTTGTGCAAGTTATTTGTTGTGTTGTAAATGTGAAGTTTTGTGATTTGGATCCCTTGTTTAGTGATGTTTGTATGGGAGTCTCAAGGCCACACTCACCCATGGGGGGAAGAGTAGCCTCGGGGGTGAAGGGATATTTTCTTTGGGACAACCATGGGTGTAGAGTCTCTCCTTGGAAAGGAGAAGGAAAAAGCATGGAAGTATGGGCTCCATGTAGCCATTTCGTTTCTCATTATATTGGGGGACATAAGGGATTTGTATGGCTTGATGCCTTGGGGGTCATAAGGATTTTTGTTGGGCCTTTGAATAGGTGGTTGAGATGTGTATTTGGGAAAGCCATGTGAAGGCTTGTCTCTTTATTTTGAAATGAGCTTTCTCCCCATTGGTACATAGTCCACCTTCACCCCAAGATTAGGGTCAATGTGAGACCCATTGTTCATATCCTTGGTTGGGAGTTTCTTGTGCTTGTTGTGTTGTTGTTATTGTTTGGTTATGCATGAATGTTTCCCATCTATGTGATGGTTCCCCTATCTCAGGGGTGGCCTCTTAGAGGCCTTGGTTGGGAGGTGAGGTTTCCCATGGTCCATCCATGTTTGCATTGTAGGATTAGAGCCTTGATACTTGATGAAGGAAGCTAGTGGATGTATTCAAAGAAGGATTGTTTCTCTCCTTAGATGTGAAAGGAGTTATCTATTGAAAAAGGGATCTTAAGGTTCCCATGTGTTTCTTATAAATGAATAAGCTTGTATAAAAGATTTTCATTTGGAACTTTATTATGTTGTTAGGAAGATGTATTTCTTGTTTACGAAAACATGTATATAGAAGAATTCTGTTATGTTAGAAGTTCTTTGTTTTGGTTTGAATGAAATCTGATATTAAATGTAAACAAGAAAGGGGTTCACCTCTATTTCATTTATAGTTTCAATGTGTATAAAGATTTAATATTGATCTTTGTATGTATAGAAATTAAGTGCAGCATTAATGTTTGTATAAATCTCAGATTCTATCATTTTAATTAATGCTGTTGGAAATAACAGTACTTACATTTAAAACAGTTCTTCTTTTAGTTAAATGACCCTTCTATAATGATTTATTTCTCCTGTTTAGTTTTCAATCTAAGAGATTAGACTCTAGCATTTAAAACTAAACCAAAGGGAAAGAAAAGATAGAGCAAAATTAATTTTTAATTATTGTTGTATTTTCTAGTTTAGTTATTTAAAACTAGAATGAAAAGATATTATGTTTTCTTTTTAAAAAAAAATGTTTGTTTCACTTTGTTTTTGATTAGCGTTTATTTATTTTATTAATAAATGAAAATACTATTCTGATTTTATTTGTAATATATATATATATATATATATATATATATATATATATATATATATATATATATATATATATATATATAGACACACACACACACACACACACATATGTCAATCTGTTTAGTTAGCTATACTATTCTGCATTTTTTAAAAATAAAATAAATATAAACATAAATTATTTACTCAGTTTTTTTTTGAAACTGTTATGTTTCTTAAAACAAAAAAAATTACTATTAATGAATGAATTTCTAATTTTTTTTTAATTAAATTAAAATAAAATAAAATAAAAATAATTTTTTTTTTATAAAAATATTGAATAAAATAAGGGGGGGCTGTGAAAACCACGGCCCACGAAAAATGTGGTACTGTGGTCCCCACAACCCACGACACTGTGGAATTGTGGG